>AWOL01S0076328.1:0-15431 GCA_000715115.1 Nicotiana otophora | reverse complement strand
AAGTGTGCTTCACACCTTGAAGAATAATCAGTTATATGCCAAGTTTTCAAAATGTGAGTTTTGGTTAGACTCAATTGCCTTTTTGGGGCATGTTGTATTGGTAGAAGGCATAAAGGTGGATCCTAAGAAGATTGAGGCTATTCAGAAATGGTCTAGACCTACTTCATTTACAGAGATCCGGAGTTTCCTGGGTTTAGCAGGTTATTATCGTCGGTTTGTGGAAGGGTTTTCATCTATAGTAAGCCCATTGACCAGATTGACCCAGAAAGGTGTCCCATTCAGATGGTCAGACGAGTGTGAGTTGAGCTTTCAGAAGCCCAAAACCGCTTTGACTACGGTGCCAGTGTTGGTATTACCCACAGGTGCAGGATCGTATACGGTATATTGTGACATTTCTCACATTGGCCTTGGTGCAGTATTAATTCAAGATGGCAAGGTAATTGCATATGCGTCGCGGCAGTTGAAAGTTCACGTGAAGAATTATCCTGTTCATGACTTAGAATTGGCAGCCATTATTCATGTGCTTAAGATTTGGATGCATTACCCTTACGGTGTCTCGTGTGAGGTATTTACTGATCATCGTAGCCTTCAGTATCTGTTCAAACAAAAGGATCTTAATTTGAGGCAGAGAAGATGGTTGGAGTTGTTGAAATACTATGATATCACCATTTTGTATCACCCCGGAAAGGCCAATGTGGTGGCCGATGCTTTGAGTAGAAAGGCTGTGAGTATGTGCAGTCTTTCGTATATTCCGGTTGGTGAGAGGCCATTAGCTACACATGTTCATACTTTGGCTAATCAGTTCGTGAGGTTAGATGTTTCAGAACACAGTCGGGTTCTAGCTTGCACCGTTGCTCGATCTTCTTTATATGAGCGCATCAGAGAGAGGCAGTATGATGATCCTCATTTACTTGTCCTTAAGGACACGGTGCGGCACGGTGATGCCAAATAGGTTGTTGTGGGGGAAGATGGAGTTCTGCAAATGCAGGGTCGTATTTGTGTGCCTAATGTTGACGGGCTTCGTGAATTAATTCTTGAAGAAGCACACAGTTCCAGGTATTTTATTCATCCAAGTACCGCCAAAATATATCAAGATTTTTGGAAACATTATTGATGGA
The DNA here is from genome assembly GCA_000715115.1 of Nicotiana otophora. NCBI lineage: Eukaryota > Viridiplantae > Streptophyta > Magnoliopsida > Solanales > Solanaceae > Nicotiana > Nicotiana otophora. Next base: position 14,313 of record AWOL01S0076328.1, on the reverse strand, counting down.
GGAGAATGAAAAAGGATATAGTTGCATATGTAGCTCGGTGTCTGAATTATCAACAAGTTAAGTACGAGCATCAGAGACCTGGTGGTTTGCTTCAGAAGTTAGAAATTCCTGAGTGGAAGTGGGAGCGTATCACTATGGATTTTGTTGTTGGGCTCCCACGGACTCAGATAAAATTTGACGCAGTTTGGGTCATTGTGGACAGGTTGACCAAGTCAGCACATTTCATTCCAGTAGCAGTTACCTATTCTTCAGAGTGGTTAGTTGAAATTTACATTCGTGAGATTGTCCGTCTTCACGGTGTGCCCGTGTCTATAATTTCAGATCGAGGTACGCAGTTTACTTCACATTTCTGGAGGGATGTACAGCATGATTTAGGCATGCGGGTGGAGTTGAGTACAACATTTCATCCACAGACAGACGGACAGTCAGAGCGCACTATTCAGATATTGGAAGATATGCTCCTCGCTTGTGTTATAGACTTTGAGGTTCTTGGGATCATTTCTTGCCACTTGCGGAGTTTGCTTATAATAATTGTTACCAGTCGAGCATTTAGATGGCTCCATATGAGGCATTATACGGAAGGCGATGCCGATCGCCAGTTGGTTGATTTGAACCGAGAGAGGCTCAGTTGTTGGGTACCTATTTGGTACATGATGGCTTGGATAAGGTCAAGATTATTCAGGATCAACTTTGCACAATTCAGTCTAGGAAAAAAGAGTTATGCCGACTGTAAAGTTCATGATATTGCATTCATGGTTGGAGAAAGAATATTGCTCCGGGTTTCACCTATGAAAGGTGTAATGAGGTTCGGAAAGAAGGGCAAGTTGAGCCCTACGTATATCGGACCCTTTGAAATTCTTGAAAGGGTGGGTGAAGTAGCCTACATGCTTCCATTGCCACCTGGTTTATCAACGGTTCATCCGATCTTCCATGTGTCTATGCTCCGGAATTATCATAGTGATCCGTCCCATGTGTTAGATTTCAGCTCAGTCCAATTGGACAAAGATTTGACTTACGAGGAGGAGTCGGTGGCTATTCTAGCCCGGCAGGTCCGACAGTTGAGGTCTAAGAGTTATCCTTCAGTTCAGATACAATGGAGAGGTCAGCCGGTAGAGGCATTTACCTGGGAGTCCGAGTCGGACATGCAGAGTAAATATCCACACCTTTTCTCTAGCTCGGGTACTTTTTCTAACTCCGTTCGAGGACGAATGTTTGTTTTAGAGGTGGAGAATGTGATGACCTAAAATGTCATCTTTAAATTTAATAAGTAATTCTGTGTTCTAAGACCTCGAAAAGCACCATGTATCATTCATCGACTTGCGTGCGCAGTCCGTATAATTTTTCGAAAAGCTTTTATGTGGAAATGGATTAAAATGTGAAATAGAGCTTTAAAACTCAATTGAGTTGACTTTGGTCAATATTTTGAGCAAACGGACCCGGATCAGTATTTTGACAATTTTGGTAGGTCTGTATCGTGATTTGAGACTCGGGCGTATGTCCGGAATCGAATTCCGAGGTCCCTAGCTCGAGATATGGAATTTTGATGAAATATTAAAAGCTTGAAAGCTTAATAATTTTTAAGAATTTACTGATGTTGGATTTATTGACCTGGGGTCCGTATTTCGGTTCCGGAGCCCGGTATAGGTCCACTATAATATTTATGACTCGTCTGCCGAATTTGGTGAGAAACAGAGTTGGTTTGACGTGATTCGAACGTACGGTTGTAAAAATAAAGGTTTTAAAGTTGTCTTGAAAATTTCTTTTGATTTGGTGTCTGATTCGTAGTTCTAGGTGTTAGTTTGGCGATTTGATCACGCGAGAAAGTTCGTATGATGTTGTAGGACTTGTGTGCAAGTTTGGTTTGGAGCCCCGAGGGCTCGGGTGAGTTTCGGATGGGCTACGGGATGATTTCGGACTTAGGAAATCTGGTTTTCTGCAAACTTCAGGTTTCTGGTGTGTTCTTCTTCGCGTTCGCGAAGGTACTCTCACGAACGCGAGGAGTAAATTGGGGCTGGCACGTTTTGTGCTTCGCGTTCGCGGCAGAGTGACCGCGTTCGCGAAGGCTTGAGGTTCAAAGCTTCGCGTTCGCTATCGAAGCATCGCGTTCGCTATCGAAGCATCGCGTTCGCGAAGGGAAAGGGGCTGGCCAAGGCAATTGCCTTCACGTTCGCGAAGGGCATCTCGTGTTCGCGAAGGCCAAGTCAGGTAAGCTTCACGTTCACGAAGTGTAAAATTGGACAGCACAAATTTGTGCTTCGCGAATGCGAGGCACTGACCGCGTTCGCGAAGGGTAAAAATTCCAGAAACAGAACTTAAGTTCTGGAAATGGGGTTTCGACCCATTTTCAACTCTTTTCTGTTTTTGAGCTCGGGTAAGGCGACTTTTAGGAGATTTTCACGGGAAAACATTGGGGTAAGTGTTTCTTATCCTATATTGATTATATTTCATGATTCCATACTCGTTTATATCATGAATCCGTGAATTTATGGAAGAAAAATCAGATTTTTCAAAAATCTTCTAAAAACAAAAATTTAAGATTTGAAGGTCATTTGATATCGAAATTGAATAATTTTTGTATGGGTGGACTCATCTCGGAATGAGTGTTCGGATTTCGTAAGTTTTTTCGGGATTTGAGATTGGGTCTCACTGCCGAATATTTTAATAATTTTCAGATTTTTATCCGGAAAATTTATAAATTCATATGGAATTAATTTTTATGATTCGTATTGAGTATATCGAATTGTTTGTAAATAGATTTGAAGATTTTGGAGATAAATTTAAAATGAAAAGTTATGGTCGGGTAATTGATTGAAATTTGCAAAGCGAGGTAAGTATCGTGGTTAACCTTGACTTGAGAGAATAGAACCCTTAAATTATTTGTTATGTGAATTGCATGTGAACGACGTATAGGCGAGGTGACGAATGTCTATACGTTGTCAAATTAATTATTTGCCTGCTTACTTGAAAGATCATAAATTGTTTAAATCATGAATTAATTATTATAATAATTGTTTCTCTCCTATTCTTTGTCAAATATTAATTCTTGAATTCCTGCATTAATTGTTACATGCTATTTGAATTATGTGCCTTAATTGTTATTTGACATATAGTATATTAAATATTAAAGTGCATATTTTCTCTCTGATTTCTATAATAATTTGCTATTTGCCTTTGTTTGTTTCATAATTAAATCATAATTATTGTATGCTTGTTGTCTTATAATTTTATATTAATTATTATATTTATTGGTGAAATTTCTTCTATAAGAATTGGTAAATGGATATGTTGGAGGATCGGGTTGCACGCCGCAACAGAATTGATTATAATGAATATATTTAAGGATCGGGTTGCAAGCCGCAACAAAATTAATTATAACGAATATATTAGACGATCGGGTTGCACGCCACAACAGACTTATTAAAACGTCCATATTGGAGGATCGGGTTGCACGCCACAACGGACTTATTAAAATGTCCATATTGGAGGATCGGGTTGCACGCCGCAACAGACTTATTAAAAGTCCATATTGGGGGACCGGGTTGTACGCCGCAACATACTTGATTAAAATAAATATATTGGAGGATCGGGTTGCACGCCGCAACAGAACCGAATATGAATATATTTTGAGAGCGGGTTGCACGTTGCAACAAAATTAAATGTATTTATATTGTGAGAGCGGGTTGCACGCTGCAACAGATTTGATGGAAATGATAATTGGTTACGACTGCTGAATTGACTTCAATTATTATAAATGAGTTACCTGATTTATTTCTATTATTTGTTGTTGTTACTAATATTGCATACAGGTAATGTAAGTGACCCGCCTTAGCCTCGTCACTACTTCGTCGAGGTTAGGCTCGGCACTTACCAGTACATGGGATCGGTTATACTGATACTACACACTGCACTTCTTGTGCAGATTTCGGAGTTGGTCCCAACAGTGTGCCATAGACTTGCTCGGATTTCAGCTACTTAGAGGAGACTTGAGGCATAACTGCACGACGTTCGCAGTTCTGAAGTCCCCGTCTATTTTACTTTAGCTTTATGTTTATTTCAGACAGTTTTATTTTATTCAGACCTTTATTTGTATTTATTCTTGAAGCTCGTGCACTTGTGACACCAATTCTGGGATGGTATTTAGACACCGTTGTTTTTATGGATTATTCATTATATTTTAGACTTTACTTCCGCATTTGTTCTTTGTTATTAACAAATTTAAAAATTGTTTTTAAAATGGATAATATTATTCTAACGTTGGCTTGCCTAGCAAGTGAATTGTTAGGCGCCATCACGGTCCGAAGGAGGGAATTTTGGGTCGTGACACAGTTATGCCGCCAGTTGGTCCAACAGAGGATACCATTATTGAGGAACAGGGTGAGGTGCCTGTGATAGAGCCAGCTCCGTTGGATTTCACATCTGCACCGAGATTTCAGGATCTCATGGGTCGTATGCTACGGTTCATGGATAATATGACTCAGGCCGGTTTATTTCCGGCAGACCCAGCCACATCTCAGGTGGGTAGGGAGCACAGATCCCTACCGCACAGGCTCATGGACAGGCAACTGCTGTATATCAGACCCAGGGTGCACTACCCGTGGGTGGAGCCCAGCCAGTGGCAGCAGCTACACCTGAGGCCAGGCCAGCTGTAGCAACTGATCCTCAGAAACTATTGGTCAGATGGACTAGACTACATCCTCCTGTCTTTGGGGGTGAGCGACATGAGGATCCCCAGGATTTCATTGATCGGTGCATGGATAGACTGTACAGCATGAGGATATTAGAGTCTCATGGGGTAGACTTTGCTACTTTCAGCTAGAGGGCAGAGCCCGTAGATGGTGGTAGTCTTATATTCTTGGTAGACCAACAGATTCTCCTCTCATAACTTAGGATAGGTTCAACTGTATCTTCCTGGATAGGTATATTCCAACCTCCTAGAGGGAAGAGTTGAGGTTTCAGTTTGAGCAGCTCCAGCAGGGTCAGATGTTAGTGACCGATTATGAGGCGAGGTTTTCTGAGTTATCTCGCCATGAACTTATGATACTCCCTACTGAGGCGGAGAGAGTGCAGAGGTTTGTTGATGGTTTACATACTGCCATTCAGGCCACTATGGCTCGAGAGGTTGAGATGGGTACTTCTTGTGAGCTCGTCGTGGAGATAGCCCGCGGGATTGAGGGTGTACGTCAGCGGTGCCGAGAGCAGGTTACGAGAGATAAGCAGTTTAGGTATTCTGGAAAATTCAGAGGTGCTCCGTCTGGGGGTAGAGGTCAGTTTGTGAGAGGGCAGTCCAGCAGGCCCCCATATCCAGCACCACCGCCTCCTCGAGTTACTCCAGTGCGACCTTATCTCAGTGCTATACCAGAGAGTTCTAATCGCCAAATAACTATTCAGGGTCCTTCCAGTGTGTATTCAGGTCCCCAGGGCCAAACACTTAGTCAGCAGCCCATCACACCGAAGAGTTGTTATGAGTGCGGGGACCCCAGTCACATACGAAAATTCTACCCCGGACTACGGGGTAGACCAGTGCAGCAGGGTCAGCAGCCTATGATTACTGCACCCGTTGCTCCACCAGTAGTCCGACCACCAATAGGTGGAGGACAGGTGGGTAGGGGCCATCCTAGAGGTGGAGGTCAGCCAGGCGGAGGCCAGCTAGTTGGCGCTCCATCTCGGTTCTATGCCTTGCAGAAGCCTCAAATGCTGTGATTACATGTATTATTTCTGTTTGCGACAAAGATGCCTCAGTATTATTTGATACAGTATCTATGTATTCATATGTATCATCTCTATTTTTCCATTNACCAGGGAAGAGCTACTCCCCCAGTTGCTAGAGGCCGAGGCAGAGGCAGAGGGAGGGCTCCAGCCCGTGGTAGAGGGCGAGGACGTCCCAGGACTATTCCCATGGACATGCAGCTATTGTATATCAGACCCAGGGTGCACTACCCGTGGGTGGAGCCCAGCCAGTGGCAGCAGCTACACCTGAGGCCAGGCCAGCTGTAGCAACTGATCCTCAGAAACTATTGGTCAGATGGACTAGACTACATCCTCCTGTCTTTGGGGGTGAGCGACATGAGGATCCCCAGGATTTCATTGATCGGTGCATGGATAGACTGTACAGCATGAGGATATTAGAGTCTCATGGGGTAGACTTTGCTACTTTCAGCTAGAGGGCAGAGCCCGTAGATGGTGGTAGTCTTATATTCTTGGTAGACCAACAGATTCTCCTCTCATAACTTAGGATAGGTTCAACTGTATCTTCCTGGATAGGTATATTCCAACCTCCTAGAGGGAAGAGTTGAGGTTTCAGTTTGAGCAGCTCCAGCAGGGTCAGATGTTAGTGACCGATTATGAGGCGAGGTTTTCTGAGTTATCTCGCCATGAACTTATGATACTCCCTACTGAGGCGGAGAGAGTGCAGAGGTTTGTTGATGGTTTACATACTGCCATTCAGGCCACTATGGCTCGAGAGGTTGAGATGGGTACTTCTTGTGAGCTCGTCGTGGAGATAGCCCGCGGGATTGAGGGTGTACGTCAGCGGTGCCGAGAGCAGGTTACGAGAGATAAGCAGTTTAGGTATTCTGGAAAATTCAGAGGTGCTCCGTCTGGGGGTAGAGGTCAGTTTGTGAGAGGGCAGTCCAGCAGGCCCCCATATCCAGCACCACCGCCTCCTCGAGTTACTCCAGTGCGACCTTATCTCAGTGCTATACCAGAGAGTTCTAATCGCCAAATAACTATTCAGGGTCCTTCCAGTGTGTATTCAGGTCCCCAGGGCCAAACACTTAGTCAGCAGCCCATCACACCGAAGAGTTGTTATGAGTGCGGGGACCCCAGTCACATACGAAAATTCTACCCCGGACTACGGGGTAGACCAGTGCAGCAGGGTCAGCAGCCTATGATTACTGCACCCGTTGCTCCACCAGTAGTCCGACCACCAATAGGTGGAGGACAGGTGGGTAGGGGCCATCCTAGAGGTGGAGGTCAGCCAGGCGGAGGCCAGCTAGTTGGCGCTCCATCTCGGTTCTATGCCTTGCAGAAGCCTCAAATGCTGTGATTACATGTATTATTTCTGTTTGCGACAAAGATGCCTCAGTATTATTTGATACAGTATCTATGTATTCATATGTATCATCTCTATTTTTCCATTCCTGGGTGTTTCTCGTGAGTCCTTGAGTACTCCTATTTATGTGTCCACTCCTGTGGGCGATTCTGTTGTTGTGAACCGGATCTACTGGTCCTATATTATTACATTCGGTGGTTATGAAACTAAAGCAGATCACCTATTACTTGAAATGATCGATTTTGAAATTATTCTGGGCATGGATTGGTTATCTCCATATCATGCTATTCTAGATTATCATGTCAAGATTGTTACCTTAGCTATTCTAGCATTGCCTAAGCTAGAGTGGAAGGGTTCGTCTGTTAGTTCATTTAATCGAGTGATTTCTTTTATAAAGGCTCAACACATGGTTGAGAAGGGTTGTTTGGCTTATCTAGTCTATGTTCGGGATACTACTGCAGAGACTCCGGCTATTGATTCAGTGCCTGTAGTTCGGGAGTTCTCCGATGTATTTCCTTCAGATCTTCCAGGTATGCCACCTGATCGTGATATTGATTTCTGTATTGACTTGGCTCCAGATACCCAGCCTATATCTATCCTACCATATCGCATGGCTCCGAAAGAATTGAAAGAATTGAAAGAATAGCTTGAGGAGTTACTGGCCAAAGGGTTCGTCAAACCGAGTGTATCGCCTTGGGGTGCACCGGTATTATTTATTAAAAAGAAGGATGGAACAACGTGGATATCTATTGATTATCGTCAACTGAACAAAGTCATTATTAAGAATAAGTACCCGTTGCCACGTATTGATGATCTATTTGACCAGTTGCAGGGTGCTAGGATATTCTTTAAGATCGACTTGAGGTCGGAGTACTATCCGTTGAAGATTCGGGATTCAGATGTTCCGTAGACTGCTTTTCGAACTAGATATGGTCATTATGAGTTTCTGGTGATGTCCTTTGATTTAACTAACACCCCGGTAGCATTTATGGATTTGATGAACAGGGTATTCAGGCCATATATTGATTCTTCTGTCATTTTCTTCATTGATGACATTTTGATCTACTCGCGTAGTAAGGAGGAGCATGAGCAGCATCTTCAGACGTTGCGAAAACAAAAGCTATATGCTAAGTTCTCTAAATGTGAGTTCTAGCTTGAGTCTGTAGCATTTTGGGGGCATATTGTATCGGGTGATGGTATTAGAGTTGATCCCAAAAAGATTGAGGCAGTTCAGAATTGGCATCATCCCACTTCGGCGATTGAGATAAGGAGTTTTCTGGGTTTAGCAGGTTATTATCGTCGGTTCGTAGAGGTTTTTTCGTCTATTGCAGCACCTTTGACCAAATTAACCCAGAAGGGTGCTCTGTTCCGATGGTCTGATGATTGTGAAGTGAGCTTTCAGAATCACAAGACAGCATTGCCTACAACACCAGTGTTTGTGTTGCCTTCCGGTTCGGGGATGTACATAGTGTATTACGACGCTTCACGCATTGGCTTGGGTTGTGTATTGATGCAGGAAGGGAGAGTTATTGCATATGCTTCACGTCAATTGAAGCCCCACGAGAAGAATTATCCGGTACATAATTTGGAGTTAGCTGCGATTGTTCACGCTCTNACCAGTGTTAGTGTTGCCTTCTGGTTCGGGGATGTATACAGTATATTGTGATGCTTCACGCATTGGTTTGGGTTGTGTATTAATGCAGGAAGGGCGAGTTATTGCATATGCTTCACGTCAATTGAAGCCCCACGAGAAGAATTATCCGGTACATAATTTGGAGTTAGCTGCGATTGTTCACGCTCTAAAGATTTGGAGGCATTATCTTTATGGGGTGTCTTGTGAAGTTTACACTGATCATCATAGCTTGCAGTATTTGTTCAAGTAAAGGGACCTAAATTTGAGACAGCACAGATGGATTGAGTTACTGAAAGATTATGATATTACTATCCTATATCATCCGGACAAGGAAAATGTGGTTGCAGACGCCTTGAGTAGAAAGGCGGAGAGTATGGGTAGTTTGGCTTTCATTTCAGCACAGGAGAGGCCATTAGCTTTAGATATTTAGTCCTTGGCCAACAGACTTGTATGACTGGATATTTCAGAGCCCTGTCGAGTTCTTGTATGTGTTGTAGCTCAGTCTTTACTATTTAAGAAGATCAAGGCTCGCCAGTATGATGATCCACACTTAATGGTTCTTCGAGAAATGGTACTACGAGGTGGTGCCAAGGAAGTTACTATTGGAGCAGATGGTGTTCTGTGACCCCAGGATCGTCTATGTGTTCCTAATGTGGATAGACTGAGGAAAAAGATCCTAGAGGAGACACATAGTTCTCGGTATTCTACTCATCCAGGTGCTACGAAGATGTATCATGATTTGAGGCAACATTATTGGTGGCGACGAATGAAAAAGGACATAGTTGAGTATGTAGCTAGGTGTCTAAATTGCCAGCAAGTTAAATATGAGCACTAGAGGCCAAGTGGCCTACTTCAGCAGATGACTATACTGGAGTGGAAATGGGAACGCATCACTATGGACTTTGTAGTTGGATTGCTGCGGACCTTGCGGAAGTTTGATGCAGTTTGGGTCATTGTTGACAGGTTGACCAAGTCGGCACATTTTATTCCTGTTGTGACTACGTATACTTCAGAGAGGTTGGCCCAGATTTATATTCAGGAGATAGTTCGGTTGCATGGTGTGCTAATTTCTATCATATCAGATAGAGGTCCTCAGTTTACTTCACATTTCTGGAGAGCAGTACAGAGTGAGTTGGGGACCCGTGTAGATTGATAAATTGGAAATTTATTGAAATTTAATTACAGCTTGTAAAGCTATTTGATTAATTGGAATTTTTTTTTATTGAAATTGAAAGATTTAATTAATAGATTGGGAATTGTTGCATTTGAAGGATTTTATTATTTCTGCTAATTGAATAAAATTATTGTTAACTCTGTGAATTATGCCGATTTAAATAATTATTATTTATTCTATTTATTATTGTTGACCCATAGTGAGTGTCAAAGTCAGTCATCTCGTCTCTACCACTTCGAGATTAGGCTTGATACTTACTGGGTACACATTGTTTACGTACTCATGCTACACTTGCTGCACTTTTTGTGCAGGATCTGAGACAGATACTAGTGGAGGATCTATCATTGCACATCCTCGTTATCTAGGGGCGTAGTGGTGAGCTACCTTTCTGAGCCGTCCTGCAGCTACCAGTGCTTCTTCTTGTATTTTTAATTCTGTCTATTTTTATTTCAGACAGTATTTGGAGTTTTGTATAATCTACTAGATGCTCATACACTTGTGACACCAGGTCTTGGCACACACATTGGTAGAATTTGGTATCTTATTATTTTTTTTGGATTTAAATTTTATCAATATATGTTTAATTTATTAGTTGGCTTGCCTAGCTATAGTGTTGGGCGCCATCACGACCTATAGGTAAAATTGGGTTGTGACAATAAATTTACGTTCGCCTTGACTAATTTATAAACAGCCTAAAACAGTTCGTAAGAGAATCCTGAATTTGAGCCAGATGAGTACATTATAATTTTGTGATGTATCAAAAACGGATTCAAACAATTTTCCTGTTACATCTTTCAAGAAAATTAAATATGCCAATAAATTACCCTATTTTGCAGGAACAATTTAATAAGAAATCTATATATATATAATTGAGGGGGAAAGAGTGGGAAAGAGTGTTGACGTGACACTTCTCAAAAGTTAGATATTTCATTTATTTTTATCCACATTTTTTTGGATTATTATGTTATTTTAGCTGTTTCCCTCATTAGTTAACCATTTAGCCAAACGTTTCATTGAAACGTCACTCACATATTGAGTCACAATTAAAGCACCGTTTCAAAGCTTCCCTCTACCTTTTCAATTATACGTTTGCTTTCCCTAAGAAAGCCAAAAATACTTGACTTCCTCTTCTTCCCATTAATCTACTTAATTACGCTTCTTTTATTTTCTTCTTTCTCACACACAATTTCACATACATTTATATGTGTATATTAGAAAATACAGATGCATTACATAGCATCAGTAGAAGAAGGATCGAAGAAACAGAGCACAAAAAGAGTTAGTAAAGGTTGTTTGATGAATTAATTGTAATGGAGTCCTTTTTTTTAATGATACAATTCAGGAGAGGATTTGCAGGAAAAAAAAATGAGAAATTGGAGCCCGGAGGCATGATGATGCACATGGGAAGACCGGCAAGAACAAGATTTTTAGTAAATAGTATTACAAGTAACCTTTTTTATTTACTTATTCTCACATTTTCTAATCATTATATTATCCCTCAAACATTTTCTTTTATTCTATTTAGATTACTACAACTGAGCAATATTAATGTGATTATATGAAGTTGTCATGATTTACAATTTACAATTTACATGGTAACATCATAGGTTTGAACTGTTTTGTTACATATTTTTTAAAGTCTATATTAATTATGTGAAAGGATAAATAATTTTGAAGTGTTAGTGGAACAGAAAGAAACAAGAACTCAAAAGAATTCGACTAGACACTTTTTCCTCCATGCTTATATGTGAAACAAAAAGAATTATCTTGAAACAAAAGAAGCAGTTTTGAATATTTTCTCAGAGAAATACGAGAAAATAAAACTTCATAGGCATGAAGAGGGTGAAGGGATGGGCCAAAGTTTCTGTCCTTTTCAGTAACCGTAGAAAAGAGGAGAGAAAAAGGAAGTAGTTGTAGGAAAAGAAAGAAAAAGAATAAAATATGATAGACGATACAAGAGATACTATCATTTTTGCTCGAATGAGAACCTTATTAATTTAGGGGATGAATAATATCATTATTCAATTGGTAATATCATTATCCCTTTCTACTTTTTTTTTTTTACTAATAATTCCTTTTTTATTATTTTCTTTGTAATATTTTCCTGTTTTATTCTTCATATGCAATTTTTTCCTTGTTCATTTCAATTTTTCTTCATATACTTTTGCATATTGTATTTTGTATGTTTCGAAAAAGTTTTAGATCAATAAGCAATTTCATAAAATAAATGCTTGAAGTAATCATGCATTTATTTTGGTACGAGAACACATATTATCTTACAATAGATTGACTTTATACATCTTCTTTGTCCCTTCATATTTTTTTCATCACTTTATCATATATAATTATTATTTTTTCGGATTATTTTAGAAATTTTTTCACCCGATCTATTATTGTCAGGTAAACTACTACACCATTTTCATGATAGACAGATATTACACCAAGTAAAACACATCTATAGAAGTTAGAAAGTAAGTAAGAAAGTGTAAACTTTTATTATTTCTATTTTATGATTTCACCTATACATATTATAATAACTATCTAATGGAAATTTTTAAGTTTCTTTACTATTTCTTGTGTATTTTAATGGATTTAAAATATATAGTATATTTTGCGGTTTGAAGATTGTGAATGATTATATAATATAGTGCTTTAAATATTTTTTCATAATCTGCTAGAATTTGCTTTTTAGTGAGTTTGTTTATGTCAGTACAATATATACTAACTGTAGTAGAATTACTAATATATATAAGTGCGTGGATACTTTGAAAACTAAAAGTAGATGTTTGTAGTACTAAAAGTTAATGTTGGAGTACTAAAAGTGGATACTTTGAAACAAATGCTTCAAAAAGAAATTGCTAATGTGTCTTTATTTTAATAAGGTGTATATCTCTTTAATATAGGGTTAAGAAGATGCTAAGCAAGTACTCTTGCTCCTTTTTCATTCTTCCTAAATACCTTTCTTTTTAAAGAAAATTTATTTTTGTAAATACATACAGATATGAAATTTTTATCTCTTATATGTCAACTATATTTATAAGATAACATTTGGCAAATTTATTGATATCTTTTATAACGGCGCGAAGGACGGCATATTCACTAGTTTATAACAAAAAACAGAGTCAGACAAAAGCTCATGAAATAGGTTTGATGTTAAGAGACAGTGAAATGTACAATACGAGAGAACAGACAAAGCTCCAAATTTGATTAAGATTGTGAGAAATATATTCATGAGCTAGAAAGTTCACGGGAGATCCAAATAATGTGGAATTGTGGGGGGTATCCATTTGTCACCGCCTATGAAATTCCTAACAGTGAAACTTGATGCGACCTTTGGATCATCGGTGGCAACTGCCCACTTCACACGTCCCTTTGTATCTGCACCTGGTCCTCTATTTCTATATTCCATATAAAATGGGCGGACTAGGGGCATTCCCTCAAAGTCTATCCATCCTCGTGGATTTATCGACAGGTCAATATAACTTTGCATAATCACAGTTGTTGAGAAGTTACCCCATGGGCGACCTAAATATATAGTGATATTACCTGATTTCTCCAAGTCCGGGGTTGCTTTTAAGGTGCAGTTTTGCAACACTAGTCCAGTTAGTAAAGTCTCAACATCTCTCTCTTGTGCTGTGATGGTAATATATTGGCCAAGCAAAGGCTGACGTACTCCAATCAAACAATTTTGGAATACTGCAGCTGCATCACCGCAGATTAAGTCTATGGTGCCCAAGATATCACAGTCCCTATAAAATTGTCTACCGTACTTTGTGTATAGAGTATCTTGATAACCCTCAAAACGACATTGGTAGAAGGTAAGAAAATCTGCTTCTGCTCTTAATGCTACTGCCTGTAGCATTTTAGTTCCAGCTATGTTCCTAAAAGTGATTCCTTGGGCTACGAAGCCCTGGCCATTCACCCCTGAAAAGTGATAAACAATTAACAGAATCAACAACGCACATAATGCCAAGGAATAATCTACTGTTAACGTGAATGATGTTAATTGGAATAAAGAAAATAGATTTACGCACCCACAGTTGCTGTATAAATTGTCCCGATGCCCGCACCATAACTTTTATCTCCCGATATTATGGTTTTGTCCATTCCTTCTCCGATGAAAACTATGTTCGTTTTCCAGCTTTCGATTTGGACGTATTCATTGTAGGTTCCTTGTTTTATTTTGAAGTAGTAATATGTAACGCTATTGTTTGGAGCTGCTGAGACTGCAGCCATTATTGTCGTATAATTGCCCGAGCCATCTAGTGCTACTATTGCATTAGGAGGTTGTGTTATTTGTTGGCATCCTCCATAGCATAAAATGGTTAACCAAATCATGACAAAAGTAGTAGTGAACCTCATTGATGCAGTTAGTAATATTCCAATTGTAGAATACAACAACAACAACAACCCAGTAGAATCCCATTAATGGAGTCTGGGGAGGGTAGTATGTAC
>AWOL01S0076325.1:0-10432 GCA_000715115.1 Nicotiana otophora | reverse complement strand
AAGCTTCAGCAATAACACCAACTCCCAAAATGGCCCGAGCTCTATCTAAAACACCCCCCCAAGAACCCCGGGAACCCGTCCAAACATACAAATAAATCCTAAAACATAAGTAGAACCTTCTCGAGGCCTCAAATAACATAAAACAACATCAAAACCTCAAATCACACCTCAATTTAAGCCTAATGAACTAATTAACTTTCATATTTTAAAACTCATGCCAAACCATATCAAATCAACTCTGAAGGACCTCAAATTTTACATGCAGGTACCAAATGACACAACAGACCTATCCTAACCTGATATCATCAAATTCAACTCTCGATCAAACATATTATCCCTCCAAATATTCCATTTTTCAACTTTTGCCAAATGATACCAAATCAACATCCAGACATAGGACTGAGTCCAACATTACCATACAAAGCTATTGGAACCATCAAAACCCCATTACAAAATTATCTACGCAAAGGTCAAACTCTGGTAAACTCTTTCAACTTAAGCTTCCAACCTCGGGACTAAGTGTTCCAATTCACTGCAAAACATCACCGTAGCCAAACCAACCACCTAGCATGTCACGAAACCCAAAACACACAGACTTAAAGCACCAAATAGGGGAACCTGTGCTAAAATACTCAAAACGACAGGCCGGGTCATTATATTTTCCCCCTCTTAAACAAGCGTTCATCCTCAAACGAGTCTAGCGTCTTACCCGGAGTCTCAAAAAGGTAAGGATATCTGCTATGCCTCTCCTGCTCAGTCTCTTAAGAAGCCTCCTACACTAGCTGACCTCTCTGATACACCTTCACTGACACTATATTCTTTGACCTCAACTTCCGAACCTGCAATCCAAAATAGCCACCAGCTCTAAATCGTAAGTCAAATACCTATCGAACTTCACCGTTGTGAAGTCCAAATTTTGTGACGCATCACCATAATACTTTTGGAGCATCGAAACATGAAATATTGAGTGAACCCCTCATAGAGTATGTGTCAAGGCAAGTATGTAGGCTGCCTCTCCCACTCTCTCAGGAACCTCAAAAGGACCAATATACCTAGGGCTCAACTTGTCCTTATTGCCGAACCTCATCACACCATTCATGGGTGAAACTATAAGTAGAACCTTCTCCCTTACCATATATGCAACATTACGAGCCTTCATGTCATCATAACTCTTCTGCCTGTATTTAGCTATACGAAGCCACTCCTAAACAACTTCACCTTCTCTGAAGCATCATGGATCAGCTCAATTCCTTACAGCCTAGCCTCCTTAGGCTCAAACCAACCAACCGGAGAACGGCATTTTCACGACCCAATTCCATATCAGGTCATGATGGCGTCCAACACCGTTGCTAACCAAGCCAACAGTGGTCAACCTAATGATTTCCCATGTAGCAATTTTTTTCCTTAATTTAAAAGATTTAATGAGAAGCAGATTTAAGTTAATAAATGAAAGTAGCTAGAAGTATTTACAACCATAGGAACAAAACCAAAATTACAAGTTTACCAATGTGTGCCAAGATCTAGTGTCACAAGTATCTGGGAAACTAGTAGAATATACAAAAGGTGTCTACTCTACTATTAGAAATAGAATAGACAGAAAAAAAAACAAAAGGGAGATTCCGGCATGCTGCTGAACGGCTCGGAAGGGCAGCTCACCATGAAATCTCGAACCATGAACAAGTATGCGCGCCGGACGGATATCCAGAAGCACCTGCCTTAGATCCTACACAGTTAAGTGCAGAAGTGTAGCATGGGTACATAAAACAATATGTACCCATTAAGTATCTAGTATAACCTCAAAGAAGTAGTGACGAGAGGTTGACTTTGACACCGCACCTGCGGCTAGCCAAGCGCAAGTGTGATTATGAAAATCTGGGAGCTTCAATTGTTGCTCAAAGCTTCCAACTTGGTTTAAGCCTCGTCAGATTAACACTCGGCGCCCCCGGGGCCCCGCCCGAACATACCAACAAGTTTAGAGTCATAAAGCAGACTTGCTTTAACTCTCGAAATGCCTGAAATAACAATAAAACAAAGAATCGCACCCCAAAACCAATAGAATCAAACTTATGAACTTCGAGTTCTTCTATTCACTCAAAATGCGCCGAAACGTACTTAGACAACTCGGATTGACACCAAATTTTGCGTGCAAGTCTTAAATGACATTACAAAACTATTCCCGTTCACAAAATTCTGTTTGGACCATGATAACACCAAAACCCTCTCTAAACCAATTTTAAATACCTTCTTAAACCTTCAAAGAACGAACTTTCACTATTAGGCGCTGAAACGCTCCCGGGTCATCAAAATCCCATTCCAAGCATATGCTCGAGTCCGAAATCATCATACGAACATATTAGAACCGTCAAATCCCGATTCTTAGGTCGTTTACTCAAAACATTGACCGAAATCAAACTTAGCCTTTTAAGGCCAACTTAAGTAACCAAATGTTCCGATTTCTACTCGAACCTTTCCAAATTCTCGAACTAACCATCCCCGCAAGTCGTAAAACAGTAAAAGCACATACAGAGAGTCTTATTTAGGGGAACGGGGTTCTAAAAAGAAAAATTATCATTCGGGTCATTACATTCTCCACCTCTTAAAAACGTCATGTGAGGATATCTGCTCTACATGTCCTTCTCGGACTCCCAAGTCGCCTCCTCGACTTGTTGGCCCCTCCACTGGACCTTCACTGCGGAAATTCTCTTGGATCTCAACTGGCAATCTTGCCTATCAACAATGGCAACTGGCTCCTCTTCATAACCTAGACTCTCATCTAACAGAACCGTGCTGAAGTCTAACACATGTGACAAGTCGGGATGATATCTCCGGAGCATAGACACGTGGAAAACTAAATGAACTCCTGATAGGCTGGGAGGAAAGTCAAGCTCAAAAGCAACCTCCCCAACTCACCTCAACACCTCAAATGGGCCTATAAACCTTGGGCTAAACTTGCCCTTCTACCCAAACCTCATGATACCCTTCATCGGCGAGACTTTCAAGGGAACCTTCTCGCCCACCATTAATGATAGCCTCCCGATCCGCGTAACGCTTTTATCGGGACTGTGCTGTGCGGAGTCACTCCTGAATCAAAATTACCTTTTCCAAGGCATCCTTCACCAAATTAGTATCATACAACCTAGCCTTGTCGGGCTCAAACCACCCAATGGGAGAATGACATCGCCGACCACATAAAGCCTCGAACGGAGCCATCACGATACTGGACTGGTAACTATTGTTGTAAGCAAACTCGACCAATGGCAAGAATCGATCTCATTGCCGTCCAAAGTCAAGATCACACATGCTCTGAGCATGTCCTCCAATATCTAAACTGTCCGCTCTGACTGACCGTTGATCTGTGGATGAAATGTCGTGCTGAGCTCTATGCGGGTCCCCAACTCACTCTGTACCGCTCTCCAAAAATGTGAAGTAAACTAAGGACCTCTGTCTGAAATGATGGAAATGGGCACACCATGTAGCCAAACTATCTCCTGGATATAAATCTGGGCCAATTGCTCTGAACTATATGTAGTCATCACAAGAATAAAGTCTACCGACTTGGTCAATCTGTCTACAATGACCCAAACTACATCAAACTTTAACAAAGTCTGCGGCAACCCAACTACAAAGTTAATAGTGATGCGCTCCCACTTCCACTCAGGTATGGTCATGTGCTAGAGTAGGCCTCCTGGCCTCTGGTGCTCATACTTAACCTGCTGGCAATTTAGGAATCTAGACACATACTCAACTATGTCCTTCTTCATCCGCCGCCACCAATAATGCTGCTTCAGGTCGCGGTACATCTTCGTAGCACCTGGGTGAATGGAATATCTAGAACTGTGTGACTCCTCTATGATCCGCTCCCTTAGGCCATCGATATTAAGAACACATAGACGACCCTGGAGTCACAGAACACCATCCTTACCAATAGAAACCTCCTTGGCACTACCCTGTAGTACCGTCTCCCTGAGAACCATCAAGTTTGGATCATCAAATTGTCGAGCTTTAATGTACTCCAATAGTGAGGACTGGGCAACAACGCAAGCAAGAACTTTACTGGGCTCTGAAATATCCAACCTCACAAGTCTGTTAGACAAGGACTGAATATCCAAGGCTAGTGGCCTATCCTCAGCTGAACTGAATGCCAAGCTACCCATACTCTCTGCCTTCTTTCTCAAGGCATCCGCGACAACATTCTCCTTGCCCGGATGATAAAGAATGGTGATATCATAATCCTTGTAACTCAATCCATCTACATTGTCTAAAATTGAGATCCCTTTGCTTGAACAAATGCTGCAAGCTGCGATGATCAGTGTAAACTTCACAGGACACCCCATAAAGATAATGCCTCCAGATCTTAAGAGCATGAACAATCGCGGCCAACTCCAAATCATGCACATGATAATTCTTCTCATGGGGCTTCAGATGACGTGAAACATATGCAATAACTCATCTCTCCTGCATCAATACACAACCTAAGCTAACACGTGAAGAGTTGCAATACACAGTATACATTCCTGAACTGGAAGGCAACACTAGGACTAGTCTTGTAGTCAAAGCTGTATTGAGCTTCCGGAAGATCGTCTCACAATCATCGGACCAACGAAACTGAGCACCCTTATGGGTTAATCTAGTCAAAGTTGCTGCAATAGATGAGAAGCCCTCCACAAACTAGCGATAATAACCTGCTAACCCCAAGAAGCTCCTGATCTCAGTCTCTGAAGTAGGACGAGGCCAACTCTGAACTGCCTCAATCTTCTTGAGATCCACTTTAATACACTCTCTTGATACCACGTGCCCCAAGAATGCCACAGAATCTAACCAAAACTCACACTTGGAGAACTTAGTATATAGCTTCTATTCCCTCAAGGTCTGAAACACCACTCTTAAATGCTGCTCGTGCTTCTCCATGCTACGTGAGTAAATCTAGATGTCATCAATGAAAACAATAACAAAGGAATCGATATAAATACTGAACACCCTATCCATCAAATCCATAAATGCCGCTGGGGCATTAGTCAAGCCGAAAAACATCATTAAAATGTCATAATGTCTGTATCTAGTACGGAAGGTAGTATTCGGAACATCCGAGTCCATAATCTTCAAATGATGGTACCCCGATCTCAAGTCGATCTTAGAAAACACCCTAACACCCTGCGAGTGGTCAAACAAATCATCAATACGCGGCAACGTGTACTTGTTCTGAATGGTAACTTTGTGAAACTGGAGGTAATTAATGCACATCCGCATAGTCCCATCTTTCTTCTTCAAAAAAATACTGGTGCACCCCAAGGTGATACTCTCGGCCTGATGAACCCCTTTGCTACCATCTCCACAAGCTGTTCCTTCAACTCCTTCAATTCTTTCGGAGCCATACGGTACGGTGGGATAGATATAAGCTGAGTGCCTGGAGCCAAGTCAATACAATAATCGATAGCACGATCTGGTGGTATGCCTAGAAGATAAGAATGAAACACATCGGAGAACTCCTGGACTACTGGTATTGAATCTATCTCCGCGGACTCTACAGTAGTATCCCGGACATATGCTAGATAAGCCAAAACACCCTTCTCGACCATGTGTCGAGCCTTCATACAAGAGATAACCTAACTAGATATACTGACAAACGGACCCTTCCACTCCAATCTAGGCAACTCTAGCATCGCTAAGGTAACAGTCTTGGCATGGCAATCAAGGATGACATGATATGGAGATAACCAGTCCATGCCAAGGATGTCCTCAAAGTCGGTCATATCAAGCAACAGCATATCCGCTCTAGTCTCATATAAACAGAATGTGACCATACAGGACCAATGGATCCGATCCATAACAACAGAATCGCCCAAAAGAGTGGATACATAAATAGGAGTGCCCAAGGACTCACGAGGAATATCCAGGCAATGAGCTACCATAGATACAAAATATGAATAGGTAGACCCCGGATCAAATAACACTGAGGCACCCCTACCACATACAGAAATAATGCGTGTGATCATGGCATCTGAGGCTACTGCATCTGGTCTGGTCGAAAAAGCATAGAACAGAGCTGGGGTGCCGACTGGATGGCCCCCACCTGCCTGGCATCCACCTCTAGGATGACCCCTATCCGCCTGTCCTCCACTTCTGGGCGGCCGGAGAGCTGGTGCTGTAATCGTGGGTTGCTGGCTCTGTTGTACTGCCTTGCCCCGAAGCCTGGGGCAGAATCTCTGCACATGTCTGAAACCCCACCACTCGAAACAACCTCTCAGTATGGTGATCTGCTGCTCTGAAGTCTGACCCTGATAACCCGAATGCCCACCGAAAGAACCTTGAGAGTGGGCGGGCGGTAGGAACCCTCTGGCATGGCACTGAAATAGGCATTGGAAAAACCCGGATACCCGGGGTTCCCAATGGAAGAACCCTGAATAGTTGGCGGGCCATAAGAACTCTCTAGCATAGCACTGAAATAGGGTTGCGCTGGAACACCTCGAGGAGGTAGTGGTGCTAGATATGGAGTCCTGCTAGGCTGACCCTTCCCAAAATGACCTCTGCCCCCAGTTAGGGCACCTGTGAACTCTCCAAAAAAATGGGACCTCTTGTCCAGCTGCATCTGCTCTCTACCCATCTGACGGTAACCCTTAATCCTCCGAGCTATCTACACTACTAGGTGATAAGAAGTCCCTATCGCAACCTCCTAGGCCATAGTGGCCTGAATACCTGAGTGCAACCCCAGACCAAACCTCCGCACTCGCTCCGCCTCAGTATGAAGTATCATAGGTGCATGACGAGAAAACTCAGAGAATCTCGCCTCATAATCGGTCACTAACATCTGACCCTGCCAGAGCTGATCATACTGAAACCGCAACTCTTCCCTCTGAGAGGGTGGAATATACTTGTCAAAGAAAATGCATGTAAACTGGTCCCAATATTTGGGAGAACCTGCTGGCATGCCAAGAAGATAAGACTGCCACCACCTACGGGCCCTGCCCTCCAGCTGGAAAGTAGTGAAATTACCCCTCGGGACTCCAATATCCGCATGTTGTGCAGTCTGTCCCTGCACCGATCAATGAAGTCATAGGGATCCTCATGTCGCTCACCTCCGATAGGAGGGTGTAGTCCAGTCCATCTATCCAATAGCTTGTGCGGCTCGCTGGCTGCAGCTGGTCTAGGCTCAGATGCCGCTGCTGCAACTGGCTGGACACCGCCCACGGGTAGTGCACCGGGGGTCTAATATATGACAACCGCATGTTCTGGATCCTGAGCGGTAAGGGTCTTTGCTCCCCCTCCCACCTGCGATGTGGCTGGGTCTGCTGGAAATAAACCATCCTGGGTCATAGAATCCATGAACCGTAGCATACGGCCCATAACCTCTTGAAAGCCCGGTTCCATTATGACATCGACCAGGGCTGGCTCTATTACAGGCACCTCGCCCTGCTCCTCAATAACGGGATCCTCCACTGGATCCGCTGGTGGTGCAACTGGGACCCTCACTGCCTAGTGACGTTCGTACCTGCGGTGCTTTGGGCTACATCTGCGGTCCTGCACTTGCGGTAATTTCCTCACAGGTGCGCCTTTCCCTCACTTGGCCAGGCTCCGCATAATCGGACCAGGATGGCCTCTTTTGCGAGCCTAGCTGCAGCTGCGTCCATGGCTCTCGCACCTACACTCACGTAGGTGCGCCCAATCTTCTATATCTGCAGATTATGGACTGCCCTCCATTTCTTGCTTCTGCGGCTCATGGCTCTCACCTGTGAGTCCGCACCTGTGGCTGGCCAAGTGTAGGTGCAATTATGACAGATCTGGGAGCTTCAGCTATTGCTCCAAGCTCCCAACTTGGTCCGAGCCTTGTCCAATTGACACTTGGGACCCCTAGGGCCCCTCCCGAACATACCAACAAGTTTAGAATCTTAAAACGGACTCACTCGAACTCTCGGAATGCCCGAAACAACATTAAGACTAAGAATCGCACCCCAAAACCAATTGAATCAAACTTATGAACTTCAAGTTCTTCTATTCACTCAAAATGCGCTGAAACGTACTTAGACTACTCAGAATGACACTAAATTTTGTGTGAAAGTCTTAAATGACATTACGGAACTATTCCCGGTCTCGAAATTCTCTTTGGACCATGATAACACCAAAACCCGCTCCAAACCACATTTAAATAACTTCTAAAAGCTTCAAAGAACCAACTTTCACTATTAGGCGCCAGAACAGTCCCACGTCATCCAACACCCGTTCCGAGCATACGCCCGAGTCTGAAATCATCATACAAACCAATTGGAACCGTCAAATCCCGATTTTGAGGTCGTTTACTCAAAACATTGACCGAAGTCAAACTTAGACTTTTAAGCCAACTTAAGGAACAAATGTTCCGATTTCCACCCAAACCTTTCCAAATTCTTGAACTAACCATCCCCCGCAAGTTGTAAAATAGTCAAACCACATACGGGGAGTCTTATTTAGGGAAATGAGGTTCTAGAAAGCAAAATGACTGGTCGGATCGTTACAGACCTCGTCTCCTTTATTAGGCCTCATAAGGAACCATCTGGATACTCGACTGATAGTTGTTGTGGTAGGTGAACTCTATTAACGGAAGAAACTGATCCCATGAACCTCCAAAGTTAATGAAATAGGCATGTAACATGTCCTCCAAGATCTGAATAGTGTGCTCGGACTACCCGTCTGGCTAGGGATGAAATGTTATGCTCAACTCTACCTATGTGCCAAACTCTCGATACTCTACTCTACAAAGTTATGATGTGAACTGAGTGCCTTAATCCGAGAAAATGCATATGGGCACACCATGAAGGCGAACAATTTGACGAATATAAATCTGAGCCAACCACCCGGTTTCAAATTTCCTCAAGGTCCGTGGAAGTCTATCTACACAATCCATGGTGATACGCTTCCTATTCCACTAAGGAATGTCAAGCATGTGAAGCAAACCACCCGGTTTCTAATGCTCGTGCTTCACATGTTGACATGTCAACATCATGCAACATAATCAACAATATCATTCTACATCCTCCTCTACCAATAGTTCTGCCTCAAATCTGGTACATCTTTGCAACACCCAAATGAATGGAATACTGTTAACTATGGGCCTCCAAAAATATCAAATCTCGCATCCCATCCACATTTGGCACACAGAACGGACCCTGCATCATCTCCAATAGTAACTTCCTTGGCATCACCGTGTTGCACCATCTCCTTCAGGAAAAGTAAGTAGGGATCATCATACTGACACACTCAAACAAGAAAGACAGTGAAACCACTCAAGCAAGAACCTGGCTGGGCTCCAAAATATCCAACCGATTGGCCAAAGCCTGAACCTCAAATGCTAACGTTCTCTCCCCTAATGGAATAAGCAAGACTCCCTACATTGGCCTTCCCCGGATGTTAAAGAATTGGTGATATCATAGTCCTTTAATAGTTCTAACCACCTCCATTGCCTTAAGTTTAGATCCTTTTGCTTGAACAAGCGATGTAGACTCTTGTGATATGTGAACACCTTATAAGACATGCCATAAAGATAGTGCCTCGAAATCTTCAATGTGTGACCAATGGCTGCCAACTTCAAATCATGTATAGGGTAGTTCTTCTCATGGGTCTTCAAATAACATGAAACATATGCAATAACTCTACCATCCTACATCAAGACACATCCAATGCAAATCCACAAGGCATCATAGTAAACAGTATAAAAACTCGATGTTGAAGGCAAAACCCGAACTGGAGCTATGGTAAAGATTGTCTTGAGATTCTGAAAGCTCTTCTCACACTCATCGGACCACCTGAATTGGGCACCCTTCTGGGTCAATCTAGTCAAAGGTGCAGCAATGGATAAGAAACCCTCTACAAAACATTGATAATATCTGATGATACTAAGGAAACTCCCGATCTCAATAGTAGAAGACGGTCTGGGCCAACTCTGAAGTGTTTCCACCTTCTTCGGATGAACCTTAGTCCCCTCACTAAATAACCCATGCCCCAAAAATTCCACTGCATCAAGCCAATATCACACTTGGAGAAATAAGTCTCGAGCATGATCCTTAGATGTTGCTCATGATCCTCCTGGCTACGTGAATACACCAATATGTCATCAATGAGAACTATGATGTAGGAATCAAGATAAGGTTGAAATACACTATTCATCACGTGCATAAAGGTTGTTGGGGCATTGGTCAACCCAAAAGACATCATGAAAAACTCATAATGACCTTAGCGGGTCCTGAAAGCTATCTTTAAAATATCTTAAGGCCGAATCGTCAACCGATGATACCCCGATCTTAAATCAATCTTCGGGAACACACTAGCACCCTCAGGGTGATAAGACAAATCATTAATATGCGGTAGTTGGTACTTGTTCTTGACAATAACTTTGTTCAGCCACCTATAATCAATACACATCCTTATAGAGCCATCCTTCTTCTTCATAAATAGAATCTGTGCA
>AWOL01S0076318.1:0-13314 GCA_000715115.1 Nicotiana otophora | reverse complement strand
GACTAAATAACCTGAACAAGTATAAGTATGGAACAACAGAGTAGGATATCTACATAAAGACTACGCGAAGTGGCAAATAATACGGTAATTTCAATAAGGAAGAAAAAAAACAACTATCAGCNATCAAGACTAACCTCAGTGGAGTAGTGAGGAGGAACATTCAAGACACCTACTGGACTAAATAACATGAACAAGTATAAGTATGGAACAACAGAGTAGGATATCTACATAAAGACTACGCGAAGTGGCAAATAATACGGTAATTGCAATAAGGAAGAAAAACAACAACTATCAGCGGAACACCATAATAATGACATAGAAGAATGAACGGAAAACACAGCCTAAATCAGATAATCACAGATAAAGAAGAGACAAGTAACAACTCAACAATATGACAGCTTTCACACCGGGTTTTAGTCAATAACTCCACGAGGTACCGAACGTCATACTATTCACATCTCACGGGTTCCAATACCTGAACCCTAACACTGGCATCATGTGCCCTCGTTACACTTCATAACCGCACTGACGACTCACGTGTCAAATAGAGCCATTCTCACATAGAAGGCAAGTAAACAAAGGTGTGCATCTATACTCAAAAATATCAAGAAAACCTCTTAACCGATAAGAGCACTTAACTACGTGTATGCTTGTGCAAGTGTCCTAACATAGTTCATGCCAGCTAGTAAGCACAGGAAAAGAAATGGACAACACGTAGATTTTTTTCAAACAACCTTTCACAAGATAAAGCTCACACAGGTAAGTGCACCACTACACAAACATCAACAACAAGAATGCCCTCAGGCCATCAAATGTCATCACNATTTGTATTATGCACTTGGCATGCTTATGGATGATATTCGGGCATGTCGTGAGTATAAGCGTCACGACTCGATGTGTGTTTTCTTTAGATTATTATGTCTGGATCGGGTGGAACGCTGCCACAGTCATTTGGTTGGATCAGGTGGCACGCCGCCACGGTTATGTTATTTGGATCGGGTGGCACGCCGCCACAGATATGTTATTTGGATCGGGTGGCACGCCGCCAAGGGTAACATGGTTGGATCGGGTTGCGCACCGCAATGGTATCATGTGTGGATCGGGTTGCACGCTGCAACAGTGTGATGTTGAGTGCATTTCCCCATATCTATTCTTGTGTGTTTTGTTTCTCATTTCTAAGGAAGGTTCATAACATCCTTTCGGTTGTTTAATTAGTTACGTGGGTTGAGTAGTTCTTTCTAGAGTTCGTTTTCCTTATGTATCGCTTTCTAGTCTGTAGCTTGTTTGTCACGACTCAATTTTCCCTCTGTTGGGTATCGTGATGGCACCTAGTCTTAGGGACTAGGTAAGCCTAACATTTATTAAATAACAACAATAATTAAATAACATCTAACAATCTTTTGAAATGGATATCTCTATAAAATTCACAATTCCCAAAACCGGTGGTACAAGTCATAAGCTTTACAGAGTTTGCTACAATTTTCTAAATACAACTGTTTGAAATGAAGTAAACAGTGTGAATACAAATCAGAAGGTGACTCCGAAGCCTACGAACGCAGCAGCAGGTTTTCCTTGAGTCTCCACAGCAACAGTTCGCACAACTAGCTAATGATCAACTGACTTCGAAATACCTGGATCTGCATAAAAATGTGCAGAAGTATAGTATGAATACACCACGGCAGTACCCAGCAAGTATCAAGACTAACCTCAGTGGAGTAGTGAGGAGGAACATTCAAGACACCTACTGGACTAAATAACCTGAACAAGTATAAGTATGGAACAACAGAGTAGGATATCTACATAAAGACTACGCGAAGTGGCAAATAATACGGTAATTTCAATAAGGAAGAAAAAAAACAACTATCAGCGGAACACCATAATAATGACATAGAAGAATGAACGGAAAACACAGCCTAAATCAGATAATCACAGATAAAGAAGAGACAAGTAACAACTCAACAATATGACAGCTTTCACACCGGGTTTTAGTCAATAACTCCACGAGGTACCGAACGTCATACTATTCACATCTCACGGGTTCCAATACCTGAACCCTAACACTGGCATCATGTGCCCTCGTTACACTTCATAACCGCACTGACGACTCACGTGTCAAATAGAGCCATTCTCACATAGAAGGCAAGTAAACAAAGGTGTGCATCTATACTCAAAAATATCAAGAAAACCTCTTAACCGATAAGAGCACTTAACTACGTGTATGCTTGTGCAAGTGTCCTAACATAGTTCATGCCAGCTAGTAAGCACAGGAAAAGAAATGGACAACACGTAGATTTTTTTCAAACAACCTTTCACAAGATAAAGCTCACACAGGTAAGTGCACCACTACACAAACATCAACAACAAGAATGCCCTCAGGCCATCAAATGTCATCACAAATCAATCCCTGACACAACACACCTTATCTCACCACGTGTGCAATAGTAAAATAAACGCCTGCCTTGTCTCGCTACACGTGCATAATAATGTTCCAACCTTGTCTCGCCGCATGTGCAACCCACATATATATATATATATCCCGCCTTGTCACGCCGCATGTGCAAATATCAATAGTAACAATAGCACTACAGAAACCTCGTGTAACCCCATAACAACAATTGCACGGCAGAAACCCCGGGCATCACAATAACAACAACCGCACAGCAAAAACCTTTTGCATCACAATAACAACACCCGCACGGCAGAAAACTCGTGCATTACCACAATAAGTACAAAAGCAACAATGACAATAATACAAGGGTACGACAAATAAGTCAACTCAGAAATTCCAGAACTCAAAGAAACGGAGGAAATCATTCACAAGGAATAGCCACAATAGAGAGTGCTAGTCAAAATAAGAACAACTAAACAAGTAAGGAAATATTATATAACAACTGTCCGCAATGTATAGTTCGACAACGAGGGAGCTAACACAAGGGGAATAATTCCAAATAAGGACAAGTCAACTAAAATTTAAGATATCTGACTTTTTTTAAGGTTGGGCAATTAAGAAAGTGATACAACAAATTCAATTAAGGATAAGCAGTAGAAAGATAATCATAGCCTCTATTAAGGATGAACAATTACATAAGGGATAATTATAACTTCAAATAAAGATTAGCAGTTAGGGAAAAGACAACATGGCAATAGAAGAGATAACAATTTCAGTTAAAGCACATATGAATCAAATGAACAACTAGAATGGACCATGAAGCAATTAATTCTAATTAAAGTAGGTAGAAGTGAAACTGGTAATTAAGAAACGTAATCATAACGAGAACAACTGCATATTCAGTGAACACAAGGACCTAAGAACCATAAAAGGCCAATTTTCCACAAATAAGTCTGAGCACTTACTCGTCACCTCACATACACAGTCTACAATTAGCATAGAAGACTCAAATCCTAAGGGGTATTTCTCCCACACGAAGTTAGGCGAGATACTTACCTGAAAGAAGACAGACTGATACTCTAAAATGAAATTCTAGGGTGAAATGACCTCCGGACGGCTCAATCAGCCCCGGGGACCCCGGGACCCCATCCAAGCATACCAACAAGTTCCATAACCTAACATGGACTTTCTCGAGGTCTTAAATCACATCAAACAACGTCGAAAGTACGAATCGAACCATGAACCAAACTTATGAACTTTCAAATCTTCCAACTTCTAAAACTCACGTCGAAACCTATCTAACTAACCCGGAATGATGTTAAATTTTGTAGGTGAGTCCCAAATAACATAGCGAAGCTGTTCCAACTCTCGAAATCACATCCCGACCCCGATATCAAAGGGTCCACTTTCGGTCAAAATCTCCAAATATTCAACTTTCGCCATTTCAAACCTAAATCAGCTACGCACCTCAAATCCACAGACCGGACATGCTCTTAAGTCCAAAATTAGTATACAAAGCTATTACAATCATCCAAAACCAATTCCGGAGCCGTTTACACAAAAGTCAAATTTCGGCAAACTATTACCGCTTAAGCTTCCCAAACTTAAAGCCTTCTTTCGATTTGACCCCGAATCATCCTATAACTGAATTTGACCACACACGCAAGTCAATACTCATAATACGAAGCTGGTCAGGACCTTATGCTGCTGAACGATACTCAAATTCTCAAAATGACCAGTCGGGTCGTTACATCCTTCCCCTCTTAAACAAACGTCCATCCTCGAACGTGCCAAGAATCACCTTGAAGTCTTCAAATCACCGAATGCATATATCCAACATACACCCGCAGGTGACCCCACGTCACCCCAATTCTAAATTCATACCTGGTATCAGTCTCAACCAGTTGTAACAACTCATTCCTACTCCCACAAGGTATGACCACCCAACATGACACACCACACATAGGCCCAAAATAACATTTCTGATCACAATAACTGCCCGTAATCAAAACCAACACCGACAATTAGTCTCATATCCGTTAGAAACCTATTTCAGACTTCCACAACACTGATAATGATGAAAGAAACACGAAGACCTCATAATTATACACCTGGATCAGCAAGTCTCATCTAACGCCACCGGGCACACACCCCGTAAACTAAACTTGAATAAGCACAAGATGAAACTGTGAAGCAATCACAATAACAACAACCGCACGAAAGAAATCTCGTACATCAAAATAACAACACCCGCATGGCAGAAACCTCGTGCATCACCACAATAAATAATATAGCAACAATGACAATAATATAAGGGTACGACGAATAAGCCAACTCATAAATTCCAGAACTCAAAGAAACGAAGGAAATAATTCACAAGTAATAGCCACAATAGAGAGTGCTAGTCTTGATAATATTAGCTCAACAAGAAAGGAAATATTATATAACAATGGTCCGCAATGTACAGTTCAACAATGAGGGAGCTAACACAAGGCGAATAATTCCAAATAAGGACAAGTCAACTAAAATATAAGATATCTAACTTATTTTAAGGTTGGGAAATTAAGAAAGAGATACTACAAATTCAATTAGGGATAAGCAGCAGAAAGATAATCATAGCGTCAATTAAGGATGAACAATTACATAAGGGATAATTATAACTTCAAATAAAGATAAGCAGTTAGGCAAAAGACAACATGGCAATAGAAGATATAACAATTTCAGTTAAAGCACATATGAATCAAATGAACAACTAGAGTGGACCATGAGGCAATTAATTCAAATTAAAGTAGGTAGAAGTGAAACTGGTAATTATGAAACGTAATTATAATGAGAACCATTGCATATTCAGAGAATACAAGGACCGAAGAACCCTAAAGGCTAATTTTCCACAAATAAGTCTGAGCACGTACTCGTTACCTCGCGTACACGGACTACAATTAGCATAGAAGACTCAAATCCTAAGGGGTAGTTCCCCCACACGAAGTTAGGCAAGA
Organism: Nicotiana otophora; assembly: GCA_000715115.1. Taxonomy (NCBI): domain Eukaryota; kingdom Viridiplantae; phylum Streptophyta; class Magnoliopsida; order Solanales; family Solanaceae; genus Nicotiana; species Nicotiana otophora. The sequence goes on along the minus strand of AWOL01S0076318.1, from coordinate 7,929 downwards.
TACTTACCTCAAAGAAGACAGACTAATACTCTAAAATGAACTTCTCGGGTGAAATGACCTCTGGAATACTCAAATCTAACCAAAATAACTTCAAAGCACAAATATAACTCATAAGAAACTATTCCGGATCATAAAGCCTCAATCTTTATAAAAATCTAAAAATCGAACCAAAAATCGACGCCCGGGCCCGCACCTCAGAATCCGACAAATTTCACGAGTTCAACCATACTAAAATTATCAAATTCCAATATCATTTCATCCCTCAAATCATGAGTTTTCATTTTGGAATTTTTCTTCAAAAACCTCTATTTGCCACAACTCAAAACACATATTAAATGATAAAAACAAGGATAAAATCATGGAATATAAAAACTTCTAGGCAAAGAACACTTACCTAATCGATTTTCTTGAAAACACCCACAAGGAAGATCCCTAAACCTAAGTCTAAAACTCAAAATATGAAGCAAATGGCCAAACCCTAGACTTAAATGATTCTGCCAGGATTTCCGCATCTGCGGACATGGAGGAGCACCTGTGCACACGCACTTGCGAGAAAAAGTATGCATCTGCAAACTCAGCAAGCCAGGCCTAAAACCGCATCTGTGGACTTACAAACGCACTAGCGACACTGCAGAAGTGAAAAGGGAAACGCAGAAGTGACCTTCTTTGCAGGTGCGACCGCTGGACAGCAAAAGCGGCCTTCTCACCCTCGTCCAGGCCTCCGGAGAAGCGAGCGAGCTCCCAGCCCCTTTTGGCCACAGAAGCGATCAGACTCACACATGAGCGGAGCCGCACCTGCACTCCGAAGTGTCACAGGTGCAAACACACCAGAACAGACCTGTTCAAAACTATAAAAATCATCTGAAACTCGACTGAAACACACTAGAGGGCCCCGGGACCCCGTCCAAGAATACCAACAAGTTCCATAACCTCACACGGACTCTCTCGAGGTTTCAAATCACATCAAACAATGTTAAAACTACGAATCGAACAAAGAATCAAACTTATGAACTTTCAAATCTTCCAACTTCTAAAACTTGCGCCGAAACCTATCTAACCAACCCGGAATGACGTCAAATTTTGTAGGCAAGTCCCAAAAAACATAATGGAGCTCTTCTAACTTTCGTAATCGCATCCCAACCCTGATATCAAAAAGTCCACTTCCGGTCAAAATCTCCAAAAATATGACTTTCGCCTTTTCAAACCTAAATCAGCTACAGACCTCAAATTCACAGTCTGGACACGCTCCTAAGTCCAAAATCACCATACGCAGCTATTGCAATCATCCAAAACCCATTTTGGAGCCATTTACACAAAAGTCAAATTCCGGTCAACTCTTACCGCTTAAGCTTCCAAAACTTGAATCCTTCTTCCGATTTGACCCCAAATCATCCGATAACTGAATTTAACTATGCACGCAAGTCAATTCTCATAATACTAAGCTGATCAGGACCTTAAACTGTCGAACGGGACTTAAATTCTCAAAACGACCAGCCGGTTCATTACATTGTTAGCACATTGTTGCACCATATGAGGCTTTTGCAGTGTCTAAGGTGGCTTATTGCCTAAGAAGCTTGTATTGGGGTAAGACGAGATCATTGGACCTGGGATCAGTGTTATCAGATTTATATGAAGCATACTAAAGAGTAAATATTGTTTTTCAGTCCAAAATGAGGTAATAATTTTTATTGGGAGGGAGACTCCATAAATTATGATTCGGCAAGTGTTTATGAGTTCTACACATCTTCTCTATCGTGGCAGTACTGCAAGAGTTAAAACAAGGCTTAATTGGTCATGAGGTACACTACGGGCATTGGTCAGTGGAAATTTTAGTTGTTGTTCTTGGAAAGATTGCCTTGGGCAAATGAGTTACGTGGTGCATGGTGTGGATTCAGTAAGAGTATACAATCGTGTTCAGTGCAGTGTGTAGTGATTGATACAGTGCTCGTATGTTGGAAATAGGCTTGGTGGAGAATTTTGGATGTTGGAATTCGGCACTAAGACTTATTTGACTAAATAAAGGGGAGGATCTTCAGATTTTCTCAAGATAATATGCTCAACTGGGTTGTGGTAGCATGGTTAGGTGCACGAGGTGTTAAATAGTAATTTTGAACAGCTCCAGAATAGTTCTTAGCACGTTCGAGAACGAACATATGCTTAAGTGGGAGAAAATGTAATGACCCGACCGATTGTTTTGAGCTCTAGCACGTCGTTCCGCAGTTTGAGGCCCTGAGTAGCTTCACTTCAGGTATTATGACTTGTACGCATAGTCGGAATTTAATTTCAGGAAGTTCGGAGTTGATTTGGAAAGACAATTCTCATTTCGGAAGCATTAAGTTGGAAAGATTGATTAAGGTGTGACTTTTGAGTAAATGACTTCATAATCCGGATTTGAAGGTTCCAATAGGTTCGTATGATGCTTTTAGACTTGGTCGTATGTTCGGATCGGGTTTTGAATGATCGGGAGCGTTTCAGCGCCTATTATGGAAGTTTGCATTTTGGAGGAATTTCATAAATTTGAGTTGAAGTGCATTTCAATGTTATCAATGTCCTTTTGGGATTCCGGGTCTGGGAATATCTCCTTATGGTGATTCTGGTATTAGGAGCGTGTCTGGATGTGGATTAGGAGGTCTGTAGGTCATTTTGAGGTCATTTGGCGAAAGTTGGAATATGAAGGTTTTTGAGAAAGTTTGACTAGGAGCGGACTTTTTGATATCAGGGTCAGATTCTGATTCCGAAAGTTGGAGTAGGGCCGTAATGTCGAATGTGACGTGTGTGTGAAATTTTAGGTCAATCTTACGTGAATTAAAAGGTTTTGGCATCGAATGTAGAAGTTTGAAGTTCTAAAGTTCATTAAGCTTGAATTGGGGTGTGATTCTTAGTTTTAATAATATTTCGGGCGTTCCGAGGGTTCGAGCAAGTCTGTTTTATGATTCCAAACTTGTTGATATGTTCGGGCGAGGCCCCGGGGATCCTGAGTGTGAATCGGATGAGGATCGAACCAAGTTGGAAATTGGGAGCAACAACTAAAGCTCCCAGTTGCTGTCATAATTGCACTTGCATTTGGCCAGCCGCAGGTGCGAGCTACAAGCCGCAGAAGCAAAAAAGTGAGGGCACCCCAGCAACAGCAGGTGCGGAAGTTTTGGCGGTTCTGCGTGACCGCAGGTGCGAGAGCAATGGTCGCAAGAGCGGATGGGCTTGCAGAAGAGATCTCTTTTGTCCGCAGATGCGGAGCTTGGGCAGAATCATTTTAAGAGCGGGATTTGGTTCTTCTTCTCTCATTTTTCACTTGGTTGGGGCGATTTTGGAGTGCTTCAAAGAGGGAATTTCATCATCTATGTCAAGTTTTGGGAGCGTTGGGCCTCGGTTTGAGTTGTTGAAAAGGCTTGAGAGCCGGCTATGGAACTCCGGAGTGAGGTAAGTCTTATTTCTAACCCTGTAAGAGGGAATGTAACCCATAGGGGAATCAAATCATCATGTGCTTCTATTTTTGGAGGCTACGTACACACGAGGTGATGAGAGTCCATGCGTAGCTACTATTATGCTTATGTCTGGGTAGTCTAGGACCCATATCATGTTGTACTTGCGATGTTTGCGCCCTACTTGTTAATTTAATTGCTTAAAACATTTAGAAACTCGATAAAGGAATTGTAAAAAGGTGAAACTTCATTTACTTGACCATTAAATGGGAATTTGAAATTTTTGGAATATTTGCCCCTTAATAAATCTTGGATTGGTTGTTTAAATGTATTTTCCTTTTTATGGAGTGGGCCGAACGCCTCGGTAGCATATAGATGCATCTATGATTCGTGTCGTTCGACCATCGGCAGTGCACAATTTAAATATTTATATTGGATCGAGTCATACGACCTCGGCATGATTTGCGCATGATTGAACTGGTTGCTTTGGAATTTATGATATTTGATATTGCTTCATTGACCTGAGATACAAATTGATAAACGATGAAAAATAAATTTGGAAATTTCTTATTAACAAAAGAATTGTTTACTTATTTCATGATATTGAGCTTACAACTGTTCTACGTAATCCATGCTTAATTATATCATTGGTATTTTATTTATAGCCCATAGTAAGTGTCGGAGCTGACCTCTCGTCACTACTTCTTTAAGGTTAGGCGGGATACTTACTGGGTACGCGTTGATTTACGTACTCATACTATACTTGCTGCACATTTGTCTGTGCAAGTACATATAAGTCTAGTGGCCCTGTGGGCGCAGAGGCACGGTTAATGAGGGGACTTAGGTGAGCTGCACTCTATACTACGACTCGCAGCCAGCAGAGTCTCGTTCAGAGTATTTATATTTTCCTGTCCAATTTTGTATTACGGACAGATGCTGTATTTTATTTTACATTCCTAGCCGATGCTCATGCACTTGTGACACCGGGTTTTGGGGTGCTCATAGGTTGTCCTGTATTGAAATTTTTAAAGATATTATTATTTACTCGGAAAATTCCATCTTTTACTACTTAATTGAAGGAAATATGATTTCAAAAAAACTAAAATGAGAACCAAAGTAAGTATTAAATTTTGGCTTGCCTGACAGCGGTGTTTAGCGCCATCAAGACGTTTAATGGATTTTTGGGTCGTGACAACATGGTATCATATAACTAGGTTCACTTAGGTCTCACGAGTCATGAGTGAGTCTAGTAGAGTCTTATGGATCGGTACGGAGACGTTTGTACTTATCTTCGAGAGACTACCGGGCTGATAGGAGCACTTCCCTTCTTAATTCCTCATTGTGCGATTTGATTCCTTTGAGGATTATGCCTTCATTTCTTTCCTATTAAATCTTATGAGATGCGAAGCGCTTGTTATAAATTTGGAATAGTTGAATTTTAACGGCAATACTGATGTAGAGCAAGATGTTTCTCCCTGCGTATTCGATTGGGCTAATGTCGTCGCCGTGTGGAAGGAATACCTTTCATCTCAGCTCAGTAGCTTTATTTCTGATGGTTTTGGGGCTATGCACCAATTGTTATGATGTTCATGAGTTGATATCGCACAGTATTAGAGTAATGGTAGGATACTGGTCTACGTGTAGGGGCAGTGAATGAATTGAAAGGAGGTTTTTCTCAATGCGTTATGTAGAGGTTCAGTGTTGTTTTTCCAGTAGAGGAAAAGGCAATCAGACTAAGAATGTTCAGCTTGGATTGATGGAGTAACGAGAGTTGGCATTTTCAAGTGTGCTGGAATCTTCATCCGAGATGTGGTGTCATCGTCCTTGATTAAATATGTTACGTTCGCCGGTGTTATGGCCTTCTTCAAATCGCCTTTATGGCAGAGTATTGTGAATGATGTCGGGGGAGCGTCTATCAGATGTCACAGTGCGCCGTGGTTCATAATCGAATCGGTAATCCCAATGTTGATGGNATTTACTCGGAAAATTCCATCTTTTACTACTTAATTGAAGGAAATATGATTTCAAAAAAACTAAAATGAGAACCAAAGTAAGTATTAAATTTTGGCTTGCCTGACAGCGGTGTTTAGCGCCATCAAGACGTTTAATGGATTTTTGGGTCGTGACAACATGGTATCATATAACTAGGTTCACTTAGGTCTCACGAGTCATGAGTGAGTCTAGTAGAGTCTTATGGATCGGTACGGAGACGTTTGTACTTATCTTCGAGAGACTACCGGGCTGATAGGAGCACTTCCCTTCTTAATTCCTCATTGTGCGATTTGATTCCTTTGAGGATTATGCCTTCATTTCTTTCCTATTAAATCTTATGAGATGCGAAGCGCTTGTTATAAATTTGGAATAGTTGAATTTTAACGGCAATACTGATGTAGAGCAAGATGTTTCTCCCTGCGTATTCGATTGGGCTAATGTCGTCGCCGTGTGGAAGGAATACCTTTCATCTCAGCTCAGTAGCTTTATTTCTGATGGTTTTGGGGCTATGCACCAATTGTTATGATGTTCATGAGTTGATATCGCACAGTATTAGAGTAATGGTAGGATACTGGTCTACGTGTAGGGGCAGTGAATGAATTGAAAGGAGGTTTTTCTCAATGCGTTATGTAGAGGTTCAGTGTTGTTTTTCCAGTAGAGGAAAAGGCAATCAGACTAAGAATGTTCAGCTTGGATTGATGGAGTAACGAGACTTGGCATTTTCAATTGTGCTGGAATCTTCATCCGAGATGTGGTGTCATCGTCCTTGATTAAATATGTTACGTTCGCCGGTGTTATGGCCTTCTTCAAATCGCCTTTATGGTAGAGTATTGTGAATGATGTCGGGGGAGCGGCTATCAGATGTCACAATGTGCCATGGTTCACAATCGAATCGGTAATCCCAATGTTGATGTCTCAAGGAAGATGATCTTCGGGGAGGTTTAGAGTTGGCGGTGATCTGTTAGTTCGGGCACTACAGAGATGAATTTTGAGTTAAGGCAACAACTGGGCAGCGAAGGATGAGGAAGGACATGTGAGAGGTATCTTGCAGTGATTTAACTTCTAGAATACCAAGTGTAAGGAAACAGAAGTCGAGTAGTTTCTTAAAAGAGAGGGTTTGACCAAAGTGGGAGAGTGGCAGAGTAGCATACGGGTTCTGTGGTAGGATAGCTACACGCCTTGGGGAAAGTTAGAGTGATTTAGGATTCATGGTGGACAGTGACTAGGTAATTGTACAGCTGGTGAATGAGCACGAGCTCTGGATAGTTTATTGGCTTCATGGTAATTGTACTCGGTGCAGCATTGTTGGGGGATGTTGGTATGGAATTTTCACAGGTGGAATATCTCCTGTGAGCAGGTTAGCAGTTGCGTGGTGTTGATGAAGCTTCTACGAAGAATTTTACTGGCTATCCAGTAAGAGGTCGAATATGTGAATGCGGCTAGCGATTCAGTATGTTCATGAAATGTTTTAGCATAAGGATTTCGAGGAAATTTGGCTGGTTGATTGTGCAAGATCATGTCAATAGGGGATAAGAAATCTTGGTGGGTTCCAGAGTTATGCAATGGTAGCTTCAAGCTAAGTGGGAAAGCCCCACCGTCTATGATTAGATTGCGGAGTTGTCAACTAGTGCGGTTTCTGGTTATCGGTATATTGGTGGGTTACCATGACTAAGGAAAGAAAGCATCAGTGGTAGTTCGAGCAAAGGATTTTAGGAATGTGTGCTATATTTGGCCTTATCGATTCGTGTTTAGGTTTTTGGAAGACTCAGAGTCAATGCTTCATGTGGAGGTGATGCATAAGGAAAGAAATTCAGCCGGTTGCCTCTTTGAGAGGGTGTTCATGTGCTAACAGGGCCTTGGAGTTTGATTATATTCGGGGACAAGTCAGAGTGGGTGACTCTCAATAATGGTCATAGTAGGTTCAATAATTAAAGTGTGGTGCCTAAGTATTTCGAGCCACTAGTATAGTTAAGTATTGAGCTTTTGTAGTGGATTATGAAAAGTGGCTTGGAGTATTCTACGTTATCTTTGGTCTGCGGTGTGGCGTTGGTGGAATGGGAGAAAATAACTTCGGATTCATGTGATGGTTCGTGGATTTTGAGACAGTATGGTCTCGTGAAGTAAGGTCCCTCAGGATGAGTACAGATTTGGGGTCGTTATGTTTGAAATAGAACTATTATTATTCCTAAGTCAAGTCCAGGGTAAATTAGAAGAAGTCGGATCGGTTAGCAATGGTTGAATCGGCATGATATGGCTATGATCGGGTCCTTCAACGTGTTAAGTTTTACGGGTTGTTGTGGCGGTACGTGCGAGGCTTGACGGTCGCCGTAATTTTATTTATTTGGAGGTATTCGGTTATTATGGCCTGTTATGGCTTGATGGATCCTGGAAGGGACATGGTGGTTTAGACCACTATGTGGGTGTCACGACCCAAACAGATGGGCCGCGACGGGCACCGGTACCTTACTCAACCGAGTACCAACATAACGTATCTTTCATATCATTCCATCATAGGTAA
>AWOL01S0076305.1:0-17991 GCA_000715115.1 Nicotiana otophora | reverse complement strand
ATGTTTCTGCTATCTCTCTTTCCACTTAAACCAACTATGAGGGAATATTAGATTTAGCTTGCAAAGCCAAACTCATGTAATCAACTTGTTAACATGATTCTACTTGATTGATTTCAAAAATTATTTTATATACACAAGGGTAAAACTACAAATATAAAAATTCTTAACATGTTAACGATTTATCCGATAAGGAAATTGAGCAATCCACCTCCAAACCGTTAATTATAAATTTCAATCCGTTCACCAACCGTTACCCCGATAACCTGATACCAATAAGTCAATAAGTCGTTTTTTCGATTCATTAACGGTTACGGTTTGATTTTGAACAATCCTACTTAAGTGAGAGCGCAAACAAATATAGTGTAGTTATGAGTTGCTTTAGTTCAAATCGTGTGTATATATATATATATAATTCTAAATAAAATGCTAATAATAAATTTTAACAACAATAATCAAACTCCATAAAATTCAAAACCCAGTCTCCTCTCAGTGGAAGTGTTTCCAACGAGACTAATCTACATGCACCTCGCTCAAAATAGATATTGGCTGCAACCAGGGCCAATGAAGTCATCCAGACAAGTATAGGGTTGGTACTGTAATTTAAAAAATTTACAACGAGCAGATGTTAAAATAAAAAATCAGCCCCCTTTCTTTCCGTTCCCAAATTTTAAAACTCCAAATAGTTCAAATCCCACATCAGAAAAAAATTCATACTAAAATCGAAAACGTTACTGCGACACTGTCGGTTCTTCACCTCAAATCTTGAATCTTAACTCAGCGGCTTCTGTCGGTTTGCTTCAGTTCAAAAATTTCCCTTTCTGGGTCTTCTTGTGCATATATATATTTATGTGAGTTTGTGTGTTGATGTTACAGTATCGTTACTTTTTCACTTGCTGGATACTAGTAAAATTGTTCAATCCCTTTTAACTTGGTGGCTCTTCAAAAATTGAGACTAGTTTTGAGTTTTTCATGTAAGCTGCATTTTCTTGATTACTTTTTTTTTCTTCTGAATTTCACATTTTCTTGAACTTGTATTATGAGCTGATTCTTTGACCCTTATGATATTGGGACACTATATGAATGAAAAATGGGTTTAAATTTCTTTGATGACAGGTAAATTAGGTGCTTTATTGGCTAAGTATTATTATGTCGCTGTTAAGTAGATTTTTCTATAGAAGGCCCCCAGATGGGTTGCTGGAACTTGACGATAGAGTATACGGTAAAAGAACCAATTTTGACTTGATAATGTGCTTGATATTCTACATTTTATTGAATACTCGAAGTGCATTGTATTTTTCTCAAGTTTTGTTTTCTCTTGTGTTGAATGTCTGCAGTTTTTGATTCTTGTTTTTCGACTGAAGTACTGCCTGAGGGAATTTACCAGCTTTACTTGCACGAAATCATAAATGAACTGCACGAAGAATTTCCAGATTCCTCCTTTCTTGCTTTCAATTTCAGAGAAGGCGAGAAAAGGAGCCAGTTCGCGGAGATTTTATGCGAGTATGATGTAACTGTAATGGATTATCCAAGGCAATATGAAGGCTGTCCTGTACTGCCTTTGTCTTTGATCCATCATTTTCTATGTGTCTGTGAGAGTTGGCTTTCTCTTCGAAATCATAACAATGTGATTTTGTTACACTGTGAGAGAGGTGGTTGGCCCCTTCTAGCCTTCATTTTGGCTAGTTTCTTGATTTTCAGAAAGTTACAAAGTGGAGAAAGAAAAACTCTCGAGATGGTTTATCGTGAGGCACCTAAAGGTTTATCACAATTATTGTCACCTCTGAATCCATTCCCTTCTCAGCTTCGTTACCTACAATATATATCAAGAAGAAATATATCTCCCGAGTGGCCTCCTCCTGAACAAGCTCTTTCTCTCGATTGCCTCATTCTTCGTGCCATTCCGAGATTCGACAATCAAAAAGGGTGTAGGCCAATTGTCCGCATTTTTGGCCGGAACCTTCTTAGCAAGGATGGATTGTCAACTCATATGTTGTACACCATGCCAAAGAAAGGTAGAAGTCTTCGACATTATCGCCAGGTAAAAAAAACTGCTGTCACTGCATCATGTTTCTTGTTTTCTTCAATTCTGTTGTGTGGCAACATGATTGTTATCATTTTGCAGAAGGACAGTGATGTCATCAAGATTGATATCCAGTGTTTGGTGCAAGGAGATGTAGTATTGGAGTGTGTCCACTTAGACCTGGACCCTGAAAGGGAAGTCATGATGTTCCGTATAATGTTCAACACAGCTTTTATTCGGTCCAACATTTTAATGTTAAACTGCGATAACTTGGATATTCTATGGGATTCAAAGGCACGGTATCCAAAAGGCTTTCGAGCTGAGGTGAATACTTTCTTGTGTCTGTCTGATTAGTGTTGGTTAAGTGGATCATCTTTGCTCTCCATATTTCTCTTCTAATTTTATACATTCTGCTCGCAGGTTTTATTTGGTGATGTTGAGAGCATATCTCCTGCAAAAGCTCCCGCTGCAGCTCTAAATGGTGAGGAGAAAGGTGGGCTTCCTATCGAAGCTTTTTCAAGGGTACAAGAACTTTTTAGTGGTGCTGATTGGGTTGATACTGGCGATGATGCTGCGTTATGGTTGTTTAAACAACTATCGGTGTTGAATGATATGAAAGATTTATCAATTTTGCAAAGTAGGATGAGCGGGTATTCGTCCCCATTTGACTCTGAAGAAGAAAATAATGCATCGAGTATTGCTGACAGTTTGGACTTTCTGGACTCAGAGAAAGCTAGTAATCTTACTTATGCTAATACAACAGACATCAATTTTTTAGATGAACAAGATTCAGCTTCTGATGAAACTTCTGATCTGAAGATTTCTGAGGATCAAGTGAAGCTTTCAATGTCAGATATTGGTTCTGTTCAGTCTCCTTCTGAAAATAACAGTCAACTGGATGCTGCCATTGCTCCGGAACATTCAAAGGAAGTTCGAGATTGCGATACAAGAACTTCCTCTTCTTCTCCATTACCTTCACCACCTTCGTCACCTGTCCCTGTGATTTCTAGTACAAAAGTCCCTGAATCATCAGCACCCTCTGTGTTTGGTTCTCCTAGCAAGGAGGTTTCATTACCTCCTCCTCCACCACCACCACCTCCTCCTATATTTGGTGGCCCTTCTTCTGTCCCGCGTCCTCCTCTGCTTCCAGCACTTGCAAGTTCTTATAGATCACCTCCACCTCCACCACCGCCGCCACCACCTTCAATCGGTGGTAATAGAGGACCTTCACCGCCAAGAGAACATACTTCTTCAACATCCCCTGATAGCTTTGCTAGAGAACCTCCGCCACCTCCGCCACCTCCACCACTTCCAAATAAGAGCTTTTTATGCACCCCTCCTCCTCCACATCCACCTCCTGTCCCTACATTTTCTGCTTCTCGGAGTGCTCCGCCTCCGCCTCCACCTCCCCCCCCTCCTCCTCGGGGGCCATCTAACTGTAATTTTTCAGCTCCCCCTCCTCCCTCTCCTCCTCCTTTTGTCTCTTCCAAGTTCCCCCCTTTATCTCCTCCACCACCACCACCTCCCCCTCCACCTTCCGTGTCATCTAAGTGTACGCCCTTGCCTTGTGTAACTCCCCCACCTCCCCCTTCTGTCTCTTTCAAGGGCCCTCCACCTCCACCACCACCACCACCACCACCACCACCACCACTGACTTCATCCTCTACATCAAATAGGTCAACTCCTTTGGCACCTCCATCACCACCACCTCCTCCTTTATCCTCTACATCAAATAGGTCAACTCCGTTGGCCCCTCCACCACCACCACCTCCACCTTCATCCTCTACATCAAATAGGTCAACTCCGCTGGCACCTCCACCACCTCCACCTCCACCTACAAGCAATTCTAAAAGGCCACCTGCACCTCCTCCACCTCCTTTGGGAGTTCCTAGGCAAGGTTCAACTCCACCTGCACCTCCACCAGCACCAAAGGCTCCCAATGCTCCACCACCTCCTAGGCGGGGTTTGACACCCACTCCACCTCCACCACCTGGTGGAAAGGGACATAATGTGCCACCACCACCACCTTCATCTACTGGACGTGTAAGAGCCTCTGTAGGTTCAAATGCTCTAGGGAAAGGGCGAGGTGCAGGAGGTACTTCAATTCCTCCTAAAAAAGCTCCATTGAAGCCTTTACATTGGTCGAAGGTTACACGGGCCATGCAAGGGAGTTTATGGGCAGATACGCAAAATAAGGAAAATACATCCAGGTATGCACATTTTATTTTGGGCGATGAAAAATTACAATGAGAACTTTCTGGATCATTTCAATTTAATACGCAGATCATAACATTTGCTATTTATTTTGTCTCGTGAAACTCCGTTACAGGTCATCATTAGGCTAGTTCTGAGCACTTTGAGTATACAATTTTGTTATTTATCTCTTTGTTATGGGAAGTTCTGATCAAACTTTTTTAATGTATGTGACAGAGCACCTGAAATTGATATTACAGAGCTCGAAAATTTGTTTTCGGTGGCTTCAGCTACTGATGGAACTAGCAAAGGTGGAGCTCGACGTGGTTCCAAAATCAACAAACCAGAAAAAGTGCAATTGGCAAGTTATTTATGCTTTATCTTGTTTCCAGTCTCTATAATCGTTAAATGTGCTGATGATTTGCTATTAAACAAGTATATTCACTTTTTCTTAAATTTCTGAGCAAGGCACACAATGGATCTGTAGAATGAAAATGCCCCGTTTCCTTTGTATATTTCACTCACTACCTTATCTGTTTTATTGGAGATACTAATTCATTTCTGTCTTTGTTCCCTTCCTCCAGCACTCATTCTCACTTTAGAGTGCTTTATGTGTTAACAACATTTTTCGCTTACATGTGTGGACATTTTTCTCTTTAGGCTCAAACTAAACCTTAAATTTCTCCGGTCTGCAGAATTGGATATGTAATGGAGGATACTATAATCTAGCTCATCCACTTTCTTCTCCTTCCTCTTTATTCCCTGCACGGACAAGGAAGCCGAATCTTATCTTGTTAGCTAATCCTTCTCCTATTGATACTCCTTACTTTCCTCTTAGCTAAATAGGCACAGTGGTTCTTAATGTGCTGCACTTGACTAATGGTAATTGAGCGTAGAAGTTACATTTATACATGGCACTGTAATTCATAGATTTATATCTAATCATCTATCATTGAAAGGGAGCCTTGGCGTAACTGGTAAAGTTGTTGCCTAAGTTGCTCGGACTCGCGTGCGGGTGTCTGATACGGGTGCGGATCTAGAGGTCGGATCCTTCATGATCTAAATTTTAAGATTCGTGGGTATGGATCCGGGTACGGATCCGGGTGCGAAGATTCAGCTAAAAATAATTCAAATATCTAATAATAAAGTTATAAAAATATATTTAAATTATGAGACATTATGTGGAAAACTTACAAGGTATTTTGAGAAAGAAAAAATATTGGTCAAGAAGAGAAATCCAAAAGGAGATAAAAGGGAAGGACTAACATAGAAATTTTTATATACAAGGTATTCCATTTTCTTCAATTTCACCCTAGCTTTTATTTTGATTTCAAACATTATTGTATTTGTCCCAAATTTCTCTGTCGATGTTGGTCAAAGTATCCAAACTTGGTTGACCAGATCCGGTATGAATTCCACACCCAGACCCACGTTGTGTCGACACGGGTGCGGCACTAATAGTGAAGAATCCAAGCAACTTAGATTGCTGCCATGTGACCAGGAGGTCACGGGTTCGAGCCGTGGAAACAACCTCTTGCAGAAATGCAGGGTAAGACTGCGTATGATAGACCCTTGTGGTCCGACCTTTCCCCGGACCTCGCGCATAGCAGGAGCTTAGTGCACTGGGCTGCCCTTTTATATCAAATCATCTGTCATCAGCTGCAATTATGCTTTTTCTTCTTGCCCAAATAAAACATTAGACATTGCGTCTTTGCCTATTTTGAAAATGCATGAATGCCAAGATAATGTTGAATTTGCACATTTATAAGGTCAAAAGACATGAAAGCGTCAATAATCTTCCATGACTAGTACATGTAAGATGATGGTTTTAATGATTTAAACTCAAGAGGAGTTTAGAAGTAAGACACACCTTGGACCACATAAATTTTTTGAAATGAGAAATGGACTAAATTGCTACTAGTGCCAAATTACCATGATATTCTTGAAGTACTTGGTAGGACTGTACTCTGGCCAACTAACAGTGTTGTAACTCAATATCAGTAGTAAATCCGATCCAGAAATAGAGTATTGCCACCCCGTGACCTTCACTTTCAATGCACCTAGTATTGGATGAAAATTCAAAAGTTCTCTTGCTTGTTTCCTTGGGCAGCTGCGTTACCTCCACTTTGGACTTCCCAAAACACGTAACTTCCACCCAGCCAGCTAATGGCTTCTGCGCCAACATAGAAGTGGTACTGAGACAGTCTTGTGACGAGTCAAATCTATTGAGGATACTATAACCTTCTTCATGTATATTTTATATCTTTTTCTTTTTTCAAAAATCAAAAGTAAGTGAAGTTACTCTTGGAGTAATAGCCAAGTCCTCAGTTATGGCCAAATTGGAAGGGTAGGGATGCCTCTTGGACTCATTGTCCTGATAGTTATGAGAATGTTGTAGAATGAGTATGGATCTCTTTCTTTCACTAGTTAAATAGAGATATTAAGAATTTTGGATAGGTTTTAAAGAGGGTTTTTAGTGGTAAGTTGTGGCTAACAATGTGGAAAAGAAGTTGAAAGTAAGGCCTCAAATGGGTTTAACATAGGCGAAGTTTGGAAGCAAGCATTCCAAGATAGAGAAGAACTTATGGTTGCTGGACACAGATATGAATGATGAAATGATGAACTTTGGGTGGAAAATTTCTACTTTTTTCCATCCCATAGGTAACACCATTTCTGTTCCAGGGAAGTTTAGTTAGTTATCTTTGACTGAATAATGGAGGGATATCCTAGTGGTAAGGTCCTTCACCTCCGACCATGAGGTTGAGGGTTCAAGTCACCAAGGGGTAGAGAGGGGAAGACCACGTGGGCCTCCTAGGTAGAGATAGTAGGTTTGGAGGATGGGGTCCATCATATCAAAAAAATTTCAAATGGTTATCTTTTGAAAATTTCTTAACAGCTGTTTTAGTAGTTTGTAATATAATTTCATGTAGCAAAGTCATTTTTATAGGTTGCGATACATATCTAGATGGAGTAGAATGAAAGGGTTGCGGAGGCTGTGCTCAAACATAGACGTGTCCCGTTGGGATGGCCATTGACCATGAATGAATTTCAGTTCACCTGCTACTTAATTTATCTGTTAGTGCTAACTTGGGAAGAGATAAATCTCTTCTATAGAAAGAAACATTTACTTTAAAGCTTTCACTATATATTATGAGATCACTATGGAATAATTGGTGAACAGTCTATTGGGTGTTGGCTTCTTTTTCTTCCTGAGGTATTGGGAGTCCATTTTACAGAACTCCCTCTGTTTGTAGTGAAAGACTGGAAGTGTTAAATTTTGGTTTAACTTGTTAAAGAACGGGAATTATTTCTTAACATATGCTTTTGTCAGGTTGATTTGCGCAGGGCGTACAATTGCGAAATCATGCTTACAAAAATCAAGATTCCCTTGCCTGATATGCTGGTGAGTTCTTTTAGCATCTTCTTGTTTCTACTATCAACTTCAATATTTTATCTATTGCACTAGTTTATGTATCCTAGTCCACAGGTCAGTCTTTTGACCAAACCTTTTTATTGTTTATCATATGAAACAATTATATTAGTTAATCTTTACTTGGCTTAAACTACCAAAAAAAGTAATAATGACTCATTATGTTTTTATCAATTGTAATCAAGTAACAAATAACATATACAATTGAATGTATATACTGTAAGACTTTATTTTCCAAAAGATTATAATTTAGTATTTTGGTTCTTGTCCCTTTGTACATTTGCTAAATCTATGGAAGTATCTGATGAACCAAATAGATACAATATTATGCAAAAATATTGAATCATCATCATGGGTTTGACAAAAAGATGGTTCTCAACAAATAAAGAATAAGATCATAGTATGTCTTGAACTCTAAATTGAAAGTGAAATATCTTTATTTCTGCTTAAAAAAGAATGATATACCGATTAACTATCTATATTTCTACTCAATAAAAGAACGGAGAACGAACCCAAACTAGTTGGGGTTGGCTATGTGAATCATCTGTATCCATATTGCTCTATGTAAGTCGTCAGGTCTTATTCAAAAGAGCTATGGTAGTTTGACTATTTTTATGAGAGTCGTTAACCCATCACAATTCTCCTCGTAATTCAATTTCAAGTTAGTTATGCTTTTCTCATATAGGTGGAGTTCAATGAGCATCTAAGAGTGTCAATGAGGTAGGAGAGGCCCTAGGATTTTAGTTCAAATACGAACAGAGGCAAAAAGTTAAGAGGTAGTTTCTCTCATCTGATTAAATTTTGGTTGGCAAAGTTACCCATACCTATGCCGATAGGAGGTATCGTCTACCCTATAGATTAGTGGAGGTGCGCGCACAAGTAGGACCGGGCACCATTGTCATTGGAAAAAAAAGAAATAGACGGAGTTCAATGAAATGAATAAAAAGAGAAAATGAGTTATATATAGTATGAAAATAGAAGTTACTGAAGAAAGAACTAGCTGTAGAACTACTGATCAAAAAGACATTTATTCTTTTATATTTTTAACAACTTTAGAGAGTTGAAAAGATCATGTAATTTCACCAGACTTGAGGAGATCAAAATTAAATGTTAAACTCAATTGATATATTTATGTTGAAATTCAAAAGAATCACTATAGATATTGTATAAAATATTCTATCCTTTGGCTTTGTCGTCAAATCGTATTGTAGTAATGCACAGTAATAATATGCCGATTCATGCATGTGTTCAGTCAGCGTGGTGAACATTCTTTAGGGATGCTCATGCATGGTTTCTTAGGCTGGTTTTTTGTTTGTCTTTTTTGAGTTTTAATGGAGGTAGACTGAAATGAATGAAATATTTACCCTGAATCTCCTTTACTAATACAACAACTACGCCTCAGTCCCAAGCAAGTTGGGGTTGGCTATATGAGTCCTCACTGACCATTTTACTCCATTTAAACTCATCTCATGCCAGTATTATGCGAATACAAATAGGATTTCTTTTTACTAAAAATTTCTGGATTTCTGACAAACTAGTATATGCATGTTTTACAGAATGCTGTTTTGGCTTTGGATTCGTCCGCTCTGGACATTGATCAAGTTGAAAATCTGATAAAGTTTTGCCCAACAAAAGAAGAAATGGAGACACTGAGGGTACTATCCCGTTCTCATCCTGGCAGTGCTTGCCTATCATGGCAAAGTTTAGATCACAATAATATTTGTGTATTATGCATCTAGTCATTTATTTTGAGTTCATAAGTAATGTTAGAGATATCTTCTGAAATTAGCTTCAATTTTTGTTAAGTCTCCTCGTTTAGAGAAATTTTCTTTAACTCTCCTCGTTTAGAGAAATAATTCGCATTGAAGTTCTTGCCAATGGTACTTGGAGCCAAGACCAACACATTCACCTTTTGCATTTGTATTTATTTTTAGAATACTAGTTCAGCGAGTCATTGGAGTCAGTGGCCTATGATTTTGTTGATGTGCCTTTTGTATAAGTAGCTGTGCAGATTGATGCCCATAATTGAATGACCCATTTGGCAGTTGCATGCTTATATGGAGTATGTACTTGCATCTATGATGTGCAAGCTTACGTTTGATGACTCCCTTTCCTGGTGTCTGTGGATGTGTATATCATAGTCTGTTGTGTATACTTGTTTCTGCTTGATTTCGCTTACCTTTATGAATTTAGTTGTGCTAGTTTCTCAACAGTGTATACTTGCCATTTAACAACTAAAAGTTAATTTTGGTTTCAAAATTTGATTTTACTGTTTATGTTCTATTTTCCAGAACTATAATGGGGACAAGGAAATGCTTGGAAAGTGTGAGCAGGTCTTCTCCAATTTGACTATATATACATATATATGGGAAACTACAAAATTCTTTAGCCTCTAAGTTATGAGTAATTAACTGGATTAATAACTGTTTCAGTTTTTCCTGGAGCTGATGAAGGTCCCACGAGTTGAGTCCAAGTTAAGAGTGTTTTCATTTACTATCACTTTTTCTAATCAGGTATTCACTCTTGTACTTGTTAGTGAACGGATGTCTATGCAGTCTGCCATTGATTTTCTGTTAACTGTATTATCTTGAATTATTCAGGTGGCTGATTTGAGAACTAACCTAAGTACAATTAATAATGCTACTAGAGAGGTACTTTTAATACCTTATGAAGTTTGATTTGGTACATTCTGATTTCAACTGGATTCTAACTGCATTTCCTGATCAAGTAGGTGAAAGAATCTGCCAAACTACGTCAAATAATGCAGACCATTCTAACATTGGGAAATGCACTGAATCAGGGTACAGCACGAGGTACGCCTTTCTAAGATCTAGATCTTCATACAAAAAAGATTAGTTGTTTGGTGGAGGCTCTACGAATAATATTTTTTTTTTTTTTGTAATTACATTGCAGGATCTGCTGTAGGGTTCAAGTTGGACAGTCTTCTTAAGCTTTCTGACACTCGTGCTAGAAACAACAAAATGACCTTGATGCATTATCTGTGCAAGGTAGAACTATTCTTTTTAGATCATACTTGTTTCCTGGAAATTTCTTTTTATCTTATTGTAATTGCACAAAGACTGTTTTCGTTTGTTGCTGTTTTTTTCTATTAAATGTCAGGATGTTATTAGATGCACAAGCTTGAGCTCTAAAGTAGTATGTATCAATTAGCTCTAAATTGAGAGAGATTGAAGATGGCTTAAGCTTAAGTTGAGTTAGATTAGTTTGGCTCAATGATGATTGATGAGCGGCTCAAGATTGGGTTGACAAAGTGCGAAGTTTATTTGAGCTCTATGTCATAACCTGCCAAAAATATCTTGCACATGCTACAAGGGCTGGGGTGGCCATGGACAGGGCTAACTGAGAGGAGGCGAGCGCTTTCAAGGTTTCAACATTCAAGATCAAATGATTTGTTTAAGTTTAATAATAAAGTAAGGGAAGTTGGGGAAGCGTTGGCATGGGGCATGGCCGTCACACGTGGTAGTGTTGGCACAAGAGGATGGTGCGAAGATGGAGCATGCAGAAGGCATGGTGGCCAGCGCAGTGAAGCGCAAGCGGGAACCACAACATGCAAGCAAGGCTTACATCATAAGTGTGGCATGGTGCCTGACAAGGGCAAGGTATATGCATGAGGCTAAACGCCCATGGATAGCGCATGTCATGTACGTGGTGTGATGCGCGAGGATGATAAGGTACATGTCAAGGGACGGGCGTCCAAGCATGGCGAGGTGTGCACGGGTGATGTGGAAGAATGGCCAATAATGTGCCAAGAAAGCTTGAGGGGGTAAGCATACTAGGATGTGCCGTGGAATGCAATGGGTCTAGGCTGTGATGGAGTGCATTGGGCTGGGCATGGTCTAGGGCCCAACCCCTGAGGCCCGACCACTGGACAACAGAAGTGTCTAGAAGGCACTTAAGGGTTCAGGGTTGCTGCCCATGGGCACTCTGGTGGCCAACTTAGCCCCTAGCCCAGCTTTTTGAGTCTACAATGATCCTTGGCGGCTTATAAATAGGAGGAGACCCCCACCTTTTGTAAGCAAGCAACCCACCAATAGATCTAGCAATTCCCAAAGTCCTAACTGAACTACTAAGTATTCTAAAGCCTTATATGTGTGTCCTAATGTCATGTACTCCTTCAAGCATTGTGCTGAGAGTTGTGTTATGATAAAAATGCCAATTCCCTCACTAACCAAGTTTATTTTCCAAGTCATCCATTGTCTCAAAGTGTCGTTTAAGCATTGCTAAACGCCACAGATGCCACTAACACTTCCAAAACCTCGAGGCGTACTTTGTCTAAGTGTAGAGGCTTGCTTGAGTCGAGCCACACATGTGGGAAGCTAAACCTAGCGTCTATCATGGGGGATAATCCGACTACGTGCCACACCTGACGCTAGTGAAATTGAAGATCCAACATGAAACTAGGTATACGAGACTATCTTACAGAAATAAAAAATTTCAAGCTTAAGTTGTCTAGCCAAATGAAACAATTCTAAATAAAATACTCAAAATGAACCTACAAAATCACCCAAAGGAAGTCCAGATGTGTTATCAAAAGTAAAAAAATAAAAAGCAAAGAAAAGTCCAAATGTGTATAGGTGTTTCTGTTGAGCACCTAAACAATAAGAAGATGGTGTAACAAATCTCTGAGAAAAGGGTTTCATTCATTATCAAGGAGAAACTTGATAAGAAAATCAAACTTCTAAGGATGAAAATCTGAAAACTAATCCTTATAAAGTTACCTGACAACTTAAGACTACCCACAATATTAGCACGATCAGCACCACTAGAAGAACTGCCACTTTTGATGGCCAATGCACCCAAAAAATCGAAAAATGGACGCGGAGGACAATCCGTGGCTGAGAGGGTACGAGCTAATCTTTTACTAGAGGGAAAGCTGGCGAAAAACATAGAGCGTGCGTGCTACGCTCTCACCCTCCTTCCATCCGCGAAGCTGAGGCGGGAGAAAAAGCGTAATTCCCTGATCTTCTCCTTGGTGGTACGGCTCCAAGGGCTAGGCCTTTCCTCTGCAAGCCTATTAAGTTAAGTAAGCCAGGTCAATACTTAAGTTGGCCTTCACCGGCTAGACCTCCGGGAAGACGCCGGTCTTTTTCTCTTCTATGTTTATTGTATTTTTGACAGAAAGGCAGGAATGCCAAGGACTCCCCCCCTTCCTCTTCCTTGAACGAGAGGACTGTCCATCCCCTGTCTATTCATCGGGCTTTGGCACGCTCTCTCTCTGGGGCTTGAATACCTGGACCTCGGGTTAGAAGGCAAATTGTCCTTTCTCCAGTCAATTGCTCTTTTTTGAAGGCTAGAAGCATCCTCAGGTCATTGAGGATGGTCAATGTCAAGTTCCCTGCTACTTCCGTAAATACGCCTTGGATGAGCCTAACAACCGTGTACCTGGAAGTATTTTTGTTTTCAACCGCCAAATGGTAAAGGAAGGCGCCATCCCTCCTTTCTCTCGCTATCACAATAGCCGTACAGTCGAATAGTTGAGTTAGACGGGGGGTAACGGTCGAACTATCAAAGAGGTCCACTACCAAAGAATTAGGAGGGGCAGAGGGTATTGAGAAGTAGGTAGAGAAGGAAGGAAAGATCCCTTTAAAAGCCGCAAGCAAGTTGCATATCTTTCTTCTCTTTTCAAAGATGGGGCTGATAGGCCCCTACCGAGATTCATTCCTCGTATCATCTAGGAGTGAATAGGGCTTACGGAACATCAATTGAATATCGACTTTTTTTAAGCGAGTTGACCTGAGGACCTCTTTTTTGGGTTGATGAACTAAACTAGATAGTTATATGAGTGAAAGAAAATGGCTTCTAAATTTGCAGTAAAAAGGTTGAGTCTCATTTCCTATGTACAAGAACAACACCCCCTAGAAACGTATAGGAAGCTTTCTCCTCGTACGGCTCGAGAAAAATGATTGATTCGAGGTTTTGTCTCTGTATGGAATTCTATCTAAGAAATGACAACTGGGTCTGTAAAATGATCAAATCAATTAAAGATGTAAGTTTTTTTTTTCTTCTTTCTTCCTGAAAATGAAAAAGAAACCATTCGTACTCTCATAACTCAAGTTGGATAACTTTCAAACAGTTCAAAGGAAAATCTTAGGAACCGTACATGCGCCTTTTGATGCATACGGTTGAAAAAAATTGTGAATCAATGTATAGATTCCAGTCCTCTTTCTTTTTTTTTCTAGAAAGGTTCTTTTTTACTTCTAAGGTAAGGGCTTTTCTTCGATTTTTCAATAAAGATGAGTTTTGACTCCTTTTTTATATTTTCGATTTTCCATTATAAAATTTGAAGTTATAGGAAAGGGTTATTGAACTTATTGAATTAACTTCTCATTGATGTATTCTTTCATCGAGATTAAATCCAAACCGCGATGGTATTTTCTTGTTCCTGAATGGGTCTGTTTCATCTTTTTAGGTTTATGCTCTACTCCGGGTAAAGATCCGCCCGATTTGGATTTGTACATATAGGACAAATGCTCCCATTACCGGCATTCTCCCTTCTATCTATCTTTAATTGAATTATGGAACTTTCTCCCCGAGCTGCGTGTGATGTAGTAGGCACTTCTAGGCCCCTTCCCGGCTACTGGATCACTGCTTCTCAACTTTGTATAACTTTGGTGGCTAACATTCACAATAAAGTTCATGGGTAGCTTATTTTTTTGTTCATTTCCTATTTTTGTGTGGAGCAGTGCTTATCCAGTGATACACATCCGCGTTTTGTTATTCGAGAGATCCATTTCCTTTTTATCAATTAACTTCCTGTTCTAGGAATTGCTCTAAATAGGTTTGGTGGTCACATTAATTTTCCATTTGCTGCTTTAGGTTCCTCTTCTGCATTAAATCTATCCGTCCCATGATCTTTTCTCCCCATTGAAAAGTGGTCACATTAATTTTCCATTTGCTGCTTTAGGTTCCTCTTCTGCATTAAATCTATCCGTCCCATGATCTTTTCTCCCCATTGAAGAGTCAAAATTTTAAGGTAATATTATTTGATGTGTATCTACCAATTGTGAAATCATTAAAGTTCCTAGTCCACTCTTCTTAGAAGTTTGCTGTGGGCCAAAACTTGTGTATGTTGGGGGAATGTTGGAACTTGGACTCTATTCTGGAACTTCCAGAAAGTGAAATTTTATTAAAATTTTGGAACAACATTAGACCTTGCTCTGAGATTTCTTCCTGGTCCAACACTGTTGTTAGTCGATGAATCTGCTTACTAACTGATAGTACACTGTTTGAAAATTATGCAAGTTTCCTTGTGGATAATAGTATAACGGTTGGACTTCTCTTGTGTCTTAACTCTTTTTCCATATGTATGTTTCCGCTTTCCACTGCCATTCCAAAGATGTAAATCTGTCTTATTTCTGTCAGCTCCTTGCTGAGAAAATGCCAGAGTTGCTTGATTTCGACAAGGATCTTCTTCACTTGGAAGCTGCTTCTAAGGTACCCTTGCCGTACATGATGGTCTTCACTTGCAGTAATACAAGTATAACGGTGAAACTGAAATGTTTGTTTTNGCTCAAACAAGTTGATGCCAGTGTACATCAGTGTTAAGTTTTATAGTTAGTTATATATGTACATAATTACCATAGTTTTGTTGGCATTTTTCTTGCCATGTAGAATCGCGCCATGATTACTCCAATTTTGTATCCAGAAGTAAAAAAATTGATATGCCTCAAAATTCGAGAGTTTTCCAAGTTGTACATATTGAAGTTCCATATCTGTGTATATGTATTTAAAGGTGATTTTATTTTTACTATAAGCTGTATTTCATGGAAATGGAAGTTTTAAAAAATGATGATGATGGAAAAAGGATCATTGCATAAAAATTTAAGTGAAAACCTTCCTCCTCCGTTTTGTCATATTTAGATCATTTAATTTGTTGGTAGATTTGTAAGATGATCCAAGTTGAGATGATGAATTCAAAGACTATTCTAATTTCAAGTTTGCCTTAATCCACATTAATGAAGTGGAAATAAGTATGTAATGAACTTAAGATTATTGTTGAATCCGATTCTCTTATGTTGGTTAATATAATCAATAAGAGAGTCAGATCTCCATATTCTGCGACATTTGTCATTTATAACATCTTCTTAATTATCTTTCTATCTAGTTAACAAAAAATTGTTGTGAGAGTAAAGCCATGTATCGAGGTTTCCATTTGGCATGTACTCCAGCACCAACGCTTTAAAATCAAGATTAGCACAACTACTTATTACCTCCCCTGCCAATCAAGTTGGCTTCATCAAAGTTGTTTGTTCCTCGAACAACCTCATAGTAAGAGATCCTCTTATGAAATTGACCAATCAAATCTGGTATAGCAACTTGTCTATTTCTTTTTCGATATCTCAGAAACCAAACCATGAAAATGGTTGTGTCTACTAATGCTACTGCAATCGATGCAAGAACAAAAGTTAAAAGCCCTTCTCTTCTTTCTGCTTTTTGGGCTATTGATTCTGCATTTCACCACATTGAATTGAGATGGTTCACATTACCCATGAAAGATTCAGCTGTTAAGTTTTTAAAAGGTCCTACATTTGAAGGACATATTAAGATAGCTGAGCTGTTGAAGATTTACCAAAGATTCAGGTATGTGACCTTCAAAATTCTGTAGCTGTCCAATTGTGCTTGGAATTTGTCCTATGAACTGATTTCTTGATAAATCTAAATCACTAAGACTCCTCAAACTTTCTATTTCAAATGGCATTGGAGGACAAACTCAGAACTGATATTTCAGAAACCAAACCATGAAAATGGTTGGTGGAATATTGGAACTCAATGCATTTGAATGTAAATAAAGTTCTCTTCCCCAAACAAGTTTAGCTGATTTTCACTCAAGTCAAGTAGAAATAAGACCTCCATATTGCATAAACTTTCTGGTATGGTACCATTTATTTTGTTTTCCCAAAATACCATCTTCTGCATGTTCCCAAATTCTTTTTAGCGTCAATTTACTCAACTTAATGATTTCAAGAGGGATTTCACCAGTGATGCCACATCGAAAAGCATTGAACTTTTCAAGAGATCATCAGACCAATTACCAAAGGCTAAATGCATTAATTAATTCCTATTTGTATTCCCTCCAAGAAGTAAGGAAACCTAATTAATTCCCCCGTAGAGGGATCATTTGTCAATTGATTCATTTGCAAGTTGATCATTTTAAGCTACTGTAAGATCCAAGATTCATCCCAGTAAGCAAATTGCGTCCAAGATCAAGGTAAATGAGCTTCGAGACATTGGAAATAGAGCCAGGAATTCTCCCACTAAACTGGGAGGTATGGCCAATATTAGGAGGTAGAGTTCCAGAAAGTGCAATTATTTCTAAACCAGAAATGTTATAGAAAGAGCTAGGAAATGTTTGAACCAAGATATATTTCTTTCAGATTTCCAACTTGTGTAGGAATATTGCCATGAAGACTATTATCACCAAATAAATTCCCCGTAGAAGGTGGAAGAGTTCCCACCAAAGTGTTCCGATCCGTCAAAGACTTACTCTTTGAATCGATGGTGTTAGCCCCAAGGTTTCACGTACAGATTTTGATGATATCAAACCAAAGAACATTTGCTTATGATAAAATTATTTTATACAGTTTTGTCAGTTGTGTAAGGACTTGAACAAAACAGGAATGAAGACATTTACAAAGAAAGATTATTTTGATAAAGACCTGGACAAATATGGAAAAGAAGCTTTTATGAAATCATCATAGAAGTAAAAGGAATGAAAACGAGTAGGAGAATTCTGCTTGCTAATCTAGCAAGACTAAATGGGCACATCAACTAAGATTCTGGAATCTGGAAAACATAGGCGTAAATTGTGTCTTCCATAATAGAAAATTGGAAGATGTGAGTTTCACGGGCAATTGATGTGTGAGATTTGGAGAAGATGAGACAACAGATATGCTTGAAGTCATGGAAGAACGACTGTTTTCACCCATGGAAATGTGTTGGTCTCTCTCTCTCTCTCTGTGAGAAAAAAAGAAAGATTTTGGGTTGGTTTAACCTCTGATGGCTTTTGATACCATGATAGAACAGAACACACTTGTCAACACACACGTCTTTGTGTGCAATGATGACTTTTGATACCATGATAGAACAGAGCACTTCTCAACACACAAGTCTTGTGTGCAAATACATAAATATATACAGGAGTTCTTGGAGAATAAGACTCCAAAGTAGTCACTGCTTAGGACTCCTAATGAGATGACAATCACACCAACTCTATACAAATACACTTCAACAATTCCTACGTGACATTATCCTTACACGCACTTGCTGTTGCGTAAGCAAAATGTATATAGTGTGAATGAGTCACAACTACTATACCAAAGATTATGAC
>AWOL01S0076302.1:0-31804 GCA_000715115.1 Nicotiana otophora | reverse complement strand
ACTACCCGTGGGTGGAGCCCAGCCAGTGGCAGCAGCTACACCTGAGCCCAGGCCAGCTGCAGCAGCTACACCTGAGCCCAGGCCAGCTACAGCAGCTGATCCACAGAAACTATTGGACATATGGACTAGACTGNAGTGGTGAGCTGCTTTCTGAGCCGTTCTGCAGCAACTAGTGCCTCTTCTGGAATTTTATTCTGTTTATTTCATTTCAGACAGTCTTTATAATTTTTGTATAATCTACTAGATGCTCATACATTTGTGACACCAGGTCTTGGCACACACACTAGTAGAATGTTTGGATTTAAATTTTGTTCTTGGTTATTTTAATTTACTAAATCTTTTCATATTGTTTAAATTCTTGCAAATAAGAAGAGTTTAATTACTCTGTTAATTTTTAAAGAATTGAATATGGGTTTAAATTACTAGTTGGCTTGCCTAGCTGTTGTGTTGGGTGCCATCATGACCTATAGGTAAAATTGGGTCGTGACAACATGGTATCAGAGCACTAGGTTCACGTACGTTTCACAAGTTATGAGCAGGCCTAATAGAGTCTTGTAGATCGGTACGGAGACCTCTATACTTATCTTCTAGAGGCTATAGGGTGTTAGAAAACTACCTTTCTTCATCTTCCATCGTGCAATTGATGTAGTACTAAATATCTTTCTCTCATTCTCTCACAGATGGTGAAAACGCGCTCTAATGAGGTTCAAGACCAGGGAAGAGCTACCTCTCCCCCAGTTTCTAGAGGCCGAGGGAGGGCTCCAGCTCATGGTAGGGGGCGAGGATGTCCCAGAACTGTTCCAGTTATACCGCCAGTGGGTCCAGCAGAGAATCCCATTACTGAGGGACAGGGTGAGGCGCCTGTGCTAGAGCCAGCTCCGGTGGATTTCACATCTGTACCAGGATGTCATGGGTCTTATGTTGCGGTTCATGGACACTATAACTCAGGCCGGTTTATTTCTGGCAGACCCAGCCACATCTCAGGCAGGCGGGGGAGCACAGACCCCTACCGCACAGGCTCATGGGCAGGCAGCTAATGTATATCATACCCAGGGTGCACTACCCGTGGGTGGAGCCCAGCCAGTGGCAGCAGCTACACCTGAGCCCAGGCCAGCTGCAGCAGCTACACCTGAGCCCAGGCCAGCTACAGCAGCTGATCCACAGAAACTATTGGACATATGGACTAGACTGCATCCTCCTGTCTTTGGGGGTGAGCGACATGAGGATCCCCAGGATTTCATTGATCGGTGCAGGGATAGACTATACAACATGAGGATATTGGAGTCCCATGGGGTTGACTTTGCTACTTTTCAGCTAGAGGGCAGAGCCCGTAGATAGTGGAAATCTTATCTTCTTGGCAGACTGGTAGATTCTCCTCCCATGACTTGGGACAGGTTCACCCGTATCTTCCTGGACAGGTATATTCCATCCTCCCAAAGGAAAGAGTTGTGGTTTCAGTTTGAGCAGCTCCAGCGGGGTCAGATGTCAGTGACCGATGATGAGGCGAGGTTCTCCGAGTTATCTCGCCATGCACTTATGATACTCCCTACTGAGGCAGAGAGAGTGCGGAGGTTTGTTGCGGGTTTACATACTGGCAATCAGGCTACTATGGCTCTAGAGGTTGAGATGGATACTTCTTATGAGCTAGTCATGGAGATAGCCCAGAGGATTGAGGGTGTGTGTCAGCATAGCCGAGAGAAGGTTATGAGAGACAAGCGGTTTAGGTATTCTGGAGAGTTCAGAGGTACTCCGTCTGGGGGTAGAGGTTAGTTCGTGAGAAGGCAGTCCAGTAGGCCCCCATATCCAGCACCACCGCCTCCTCGGGATCCTCCAGTGCGACCTTATTTCAGTGCTATACTAGAGAGTTCTTATCGCCCACCAGCTATTCAGGGTTCTTCCAGTCGGTATTCAGGTTCCCACGGTCAGACTTCTAGTCAGCAGCCCATCGCACCGAGAATTTGTTATGAGTGCGGGGATCCCAGTCACATACGGAGATTTTTCCCCAGGCTTTGGGGTAGACTAGTTCTGCAGGGTCAACAGCCTATGATTACCGCACCAGTTGCTCCACCAGTTGTCCGACCACTAAGAGGTGGAGGACAGGTGGGTAGGGGCCATCCTAGAGGTGGAGGTCAGCCAGGCGGAGGCTAGCCAGTTGGCGCTCAAGCTCGGTTCTATGCTTTTCCGTCTAGACCAGATGCAGAGACATCAAATGCCATGATTACAGGTATTATTTCTGTTTGTGTCAAAGACGCCTCCGTATTATTTGATCCAGGATCTACATATTCCTATGTGTCATCTCTATTTGCTCATTTCCTGGGTTTTCCCGTGAGTCCTTGAGTACTCCCATTTATGTGTCCACTCATGTAGGCGATTCTGTTATTGTGAATCAGATCTACCGGTCCTGTATTATTACATTATGTGGTTATGAAACTAGAGCAGATCTCCTATTGCTTGAGATGACCGATTTTGAAATTATCCTGGGCATGGACTGGTTATCTCCATATCATGCCATCCTAGATTGCCATGCCAAGACTGTTACCTTGGCTATTCCAGAATTACCTAGGTTGGAGTGGAAGGGTTCATCTGTTAGTGCATCTAATCGGGTTATTTCTTTTATGAAGGCTCAATATATGGTTGAGAAGGGTTGTTTAGCTTATCTAGCCTATGTTCGAGATACCACTGCAGAGACTCCGACTATTGATTCAGTGCCTATAGTTCGGGAGTTCTCCGATGTATTTCCTTCAGATCTTCCAGGTATGCCACCTGATCATGATATTGATTTCTGTATTGATTTGGCTCCAGATACCCAGCCTATATCTATCCCACCATATCGCATGGCTCTGAAAGAATTGAAATATTTGAAAGAACAGCTTGAGGAGTTACTAGCCAAAGGGTTCGTTAGACCAAGTGTATCGCCTTGGGGTGCACCGGTGTTATTTGTGAAGAAGAAGGATGGGACGATGCGAATATGTATTAATTATCGCCAATTGAACAAAGTCATTATTAAGAACAAGTACCCGTTGCCGCGTATTGATGATCTATTTGACCAGTTACAGGGTGCTAGGGTGTTCTCTAAGATCGACTTGAGGTCGTGGTATCATCAGTTGAAGATTCGGGATTCGGGATTCGGATGTTTCGAAGACTGCTTTTCGGACTAGATATGGTCATTATGAGTTTCTGGTGATGTCCTTCGGTTTGACTAACGCTCTGACGGTGTTTATGGATTTGATGAACAGGGTATTCAGGCCATATATTGATTCGTTTGTCATTGTCTTCATTGATGATATTTTGATTTACTCGCGCAATAAGGAAGAGCATGAGCAGCATATGAGAGTGGTGCTTCAGACGTTGCAGGAACAAAAGCTATATGCTAAGTTCTCCAAATGTGAGTTCTGGCTAGAGTCTATAGCATTTTGGGGGCATATTGTATCGGGCAAGGGCATTAAGGTTGATCCCAAAACATTGAGGCAGTTCAAAATTGGCATTGTCCCGCTTCGGCGACTGAGATCGGGAGTTTTCTAGGTTTAGCAGGTTATTATCGTCGGTTCGTGGAAGGTTTTTCATCTATTGCAGCACCTTTGACCAAATTAACCTAGAAGGGTACTCCGTTCCGATGGTCCGATAATTATGAGATGAGCTTTCAGAAGCATAAGGCAGCATTGACTACAACACTAGTATTAGTGTTACCTTCCTGTTCAGGGATGTATACAGTGTATTTTGACGCTTCACGTATTGGCTTAGGTTTTGTATTAATGCAGGAAGGGCGAGTTATTGCATATGTTTCATGTTAGCTGAAGCCTCACAAGAAGAATTATCTGGTGCATGATTTGGAGTTAGCTGTGATTGTTCATGCTCTTAAGATTTGGAGGCATTACCTTTATGGGGTGTCTTGTAAGGTTTACACTGATCATCACAGTTTGCAGCATTTGTTCAAGCAGAGGGACCTATATTTGAGGTTGCGCAGATGGTAGGAGTTACTGAAAGATTATGATATCATTATCCTATATCATCCGGTCAAAGAAAATGTGGTTGCAGACGCCTTGAGTAGAAAGGTGGAGAGTATGGGTAGTTTGGCTTTCATTTCAGCAGAGGAGAGGCCATTAGCTTTGGATATTCAGTCCTTGGCCAATAGACTTGTGCGGCTGGATATTTCAGAACCCATCCGAGTTCTTGCATGTGTTGTAGCTCAGTCTTCACTATTTGAACAGATCAAGGCTCGCCAGTATGATGATCCACACTTATTGGTTCTTCGAGAAATAATACTACGCGGTGGTGCCAAGGAGGTTACTATAGGCGGAGATGGTGTTCTGCGACTCCAGGATCGACTATGTGTTCCTAATATGGATGGACTGAGGAAAAAGATCCTAGAAGAGGTACACACTTTTCGGTATTCTATTCATCCAGGTGCTACGAAGATGTATCGCGACTTGAGGCAGCATTATTGATGGTGACGAATGAAAAAGGACATAGTTGAATATGTAGCTAGGTGTCTAAATTTCCAGCAAGTTAAATATGAGCACCAAAGGGCAGGTGGCCTACTTCAGCAGATGACTATACCAGAGTGGAAATGGGAATGCATCACTATGGACTTTGTAATTGGGTTGCCGCGGACCTTGTGGAAGTTTGATGCAATTTGGGTCATTATCGACCGGTTGACCAAGTCGGCACACTTTATTCCAGTTATGACTACGTATACTTCAGAGAGGTTGGCCCATATTTATATTCAAGAGATAGTTCAGTTACACGGTATGCCAATTTCTATCATATCAGATAGAGGCCCTCAGTTTACTTTACATTTCTGAAGAGCAATACAGAGTGAATTGGGGACCCATGTAGAGCTCAGCACAGCCTTTCATCCGCAGACCAATGGGCAATCAGAGCGGACAATTCAGATTTTGGAGGATATGCTCAGGGCATGTGTGATTGACTTTGGAGGCCAGTGGGATCGTTTCTTCCCTTTGGCCGAGTTTGCTTATAATAACAGTTACCAATCCAGCATAGAGATGGCTCCATTTGAGGCTTTATATGGTCGGCGATGTCGTTCACCCATCAGATGGTTTGAGCCCGGTGAGTCTAAGTTATATGGTATTGATTTGGTGAAAGATGCCTTGGAAAAGGTAAAGTTGATTCAGGAGCGACTTCGTACAGCACAGTCCAGACAGAAGAGTTACGCGGATCAGAAAGCGCGTGATTTATCATTTATGGTGGGTGAAAAAGTTCTCTTGAAAGTTTCGCTGATGAAGGGAATCATGAGATTTGGGGAAAAGGGCAAATTGAGCCCAAGATTTATAGGCCCATTTGAGGTGTTGAGACAAGTTGGGGAGGTTGCTTATGAGCTTGCTTTGCCTCCCAGTCTATCGGGAGTACATCCGGTTTTCCCTGTATCTATGCTCCGGAAGTATCATGCCGACCTGTCACATGTGTTAGACTTCAGCACAATTCAGCTAAATAATAGCTTGGGTTATGAAGAGGAGCCAGTTGCCATTGTTGATAAACAAGTTCGCCAGTTGAGGTCCAAGACGATTTCTGCAGTAAAGGTCCAGTGGAGGGGCCAACCAGTCAAGGAAGCGACTTGGGAGGCCTAGGAGGACATGCGGAGCAAATATCCACACTTATTTAGCACTCCAAATATTATTCTAAACCCGTTCGAGGACGAACGTTTGTTTAAGAGGTGGAGAATGTAATGACCCAACCGGTCATTTTGACTTTTAGAATCTTGTTCCCTTAAATAAAACTCACTGAATGTTCTTTTACTGATTTATGACTTGCGGGGATGGTTGGATCGGGATTTGGAAGTGTTCGGGTTGAAAACTAAATACTTAGTTCTTTAAATTAGCTTTAAAATGTCAAGTTTGACTTCGGTCAATATTTTTAGAAAATGATCCCGGAATCTGAATTTGACGGTTCCAATAGGTTCATATGATGATTTTGGACTTGGGCATATGTTCGGATCGGGTTTTGGATAACCCGAGAGCGTTTCGACGCTTAATAGTAAAAATCAACTATTTGAAGGTTTAATGTTCTTTAAATTTGGTTTGGAGTAGGTTTTGGAGTAATTGAGGTCCGTTTGGAATTTCGATCTAGGAATAGCTCCGAATAGTGATTTAAGACTTGCACGCAAAATTTGGTGTCATTCCAGGTAGTATAAGTATGATTCGGCGCGTTCAAAGGAAGTTAGAAACTTGAAGTTCATATTTTGATCCAATTCGGTTTTGGGGTGCGATTCTTAGTTTCATTGTTGATTTGCATATTTTGAGAGTTCGAGCAAGTCCGTGTTATGATTTTAGACTTGTTGGTGCATTTGAACAGGGTCCCGGGGGGCTCGGGTGAGTTTTGAACCACCCGGAGCTAAGTTGGAAAAACCAGAAATTTCCAGTTCTGGCTTCCTTCTTCGCGAACGCGGAAGGACCCTCGCGTTCGCGAAGAAGGAAAATGGGAGCTAGGCTATTGCCCTTCGCGTTCGCATGGAGGGTGACCCGTTTGCGAAGCCCGGTAGTTTTGGCCTATGCGTTCGCGATGGTAGACTCGCGTTCGCGAAAGAGGAATGGGACCAGCGTGGATTTTTCCCTATGCGTTCGCGAGCGAGATCACGCGTTCGCGAAGGGTAGGCCAGTAAGCCTTCGCGTTCGCGAGACCCCTGTCGCGTTCGCGAAGGGTAATTTTAAGGTTGTGAAATTTTGTCTTCGCAAACGCGAGGCACTGACTGCGTTCGCGAAGAATGGATTCACTGTACCGAACAGAATGTCTTAAAATGGGATTTCACCATTTTTAACCCCATTTCTTCCATTTTGGGGCGTTTTGGAGCTTTTTGAGAGGGGATTTCAACTAGAAATTTGGAGGTAAGTTAGTTCTACACACTTTGAGTTAAATACATAGACTATGGGTAGCTTATAACTTGTAAATCTTAGAAATCAAGGGTTAGAGGAAAACCCTAGATTTTATAAAAAAGCGATTTTAACCACGAAAATGGTTATGGAATTGGATGGAAAATATATATTTGAGTTTTTGAGATTATGGGTAACGATTTCCTCCAAACATTTCCGGAATCCAGGCATGTGGGCCTGGGGTGAATTTTAGGAATTTTACCATTTTGGGTTGGGTAATTAATTTAATAGCCTAAATTTGAATTATTGATCATGTATAAATTATTTTGTATATCATTTGGATAGTTTCGGACTTTTCGACATCAAATTGAGAATTTAACGCGACGTGGTGATCGAAAAGTGGACTTTGAGACAAGGTAAGTCTCTTGTCTAATCTTGTGAGGGGAAAATTACCCCATAAGTGATTAAACTAATAATTATTGCTAATTGTGGGGGGGCTACGTATGCACGAGGTGACGAGACTCCGTACATATCTACTATCTATGCTAAAGTCCGGGTAGTTTAGGACTCAAAGCATGAATTATGTGCATAAATTGTATCCTTTATTTAATTAAATTATTTGAAATATATTATGAATTGTTAGGGAAAGATAGTAAAAGATGGAAATCTTATATACTTAATTTTCTGCTTAAATTAATTAATTGTTAAAAGAAATTATTCGTCCTCTCGAATTAATCTATAATAAATATACTCTCCTTCCGGAGGTACATAAGAAAATGTCCTCCTTTCTTGTGGAGCGGGCCGAATGCCTCGGCAGTATAGATGCATCTATGGATCGTGCCGCACGTCCCTCGGTAGTGTACACGACACTTTGGATCGGGTCATACGACCTCGGCAGAAATCATGCCTAATAATAATAATAATTACACGATACCTTGGTATTTCAATTGCAATTTGAGAATTTAATTGATTGATTGGAAATTGTTGCGTTTGAAGGAATTTAATTATTTCTGGTGGTTAAATAAAATTGTTGTTAACTCTGTGAATCATGTTGATTTAAATTACTATTTTTATTTTATTTATTATTATTGACCCTTAGTGAGTGTCAAAGTCGACCATCTTGTCTCTACCTCTTCGAGATTAGGCATGATACTTACTGGGTACACGTTGTTTACGTACCCATACTACACTTGCTGCACGTTTTGTGCAGGACCTGAGACAGGTGCTAGCGTTGGACCTATCGGCGCGCACCCGCATTATCTAGAGGCTTAGTGGTGAGCTGCTTTCTGAGCCGTTCTGCAGTAACTAGTGCCTCTTCTGGGAATTTTATTCTGTTTATTTCATTTCAGACAATCTTTATAATTTTTGTATAATCTACTAGATGCTCATACACTTGTGACACCAGGTCTTGGTACACACACTAGTAGAATGTTTGGATTTAAATTCTGTTCTTGGTTATTTTAATTTACTAAATCTTTTCATATTGTCTAAATTCTTGCATGTAAGAAGAGTTTAATTACTCAATTAATTTTTAAAGAATTGAATATGGGTTTAAATTACTAGTTGGCTTGCCTAGCTGTAGTGTTGGGTGCCATCACGACCTATAGGTGGAATTGGGTCGTGACACTCTCCTCGTCTATTCTCTCTAATGAAGAAAACTCTAGAAAATTCTAACCTCCATTAACAATTTTTCCTCTTTCGATCCATTTTCACTAGTTTAACATTTTTTTGTGATGACCCAAGAGGTCATCTTATGTTTTAGAATTTAATTCTGTGTTCTGATGCATTTAAAACCTCATTTTATTCCTCCTCGATTTGCGTGCGCAGTCCAGGCGTGTTTCCGAAAAGCTTTTATGTTGAAAGTTGATGAAAATAAGAAATTTTGCTTAAAACCCTCATTTGAGTTGCCTTCGGTTATCATATTTGGTAAACGGACCCGGGACTTGTATTTCGACAGTCCCGGTGGGTCTGTATCGAAATATGGGACATGGGCGTATGTCCGAAATCGAATTTCGAGGGCCCTAGCTCGAGATATAAATTTTTGATGAAAATCTAATGGTTTTAAGAATTTGGTTAATGTTTGATCTTGTTGGTATCGGGCCCGTATTTTGGTTCCGGAGCCCAGTACAGGTTCATTATGATATGTAAGACTTGTTTGTGAAATTTTGTGAGAAACGGAATTGGTTTGACGTAATTCGGACGTTCGGTTGTGAAAATAGAGGTTTTAAAGCTTTCTTGAAACTTCCATTCGATTTGGTGCTAAATTCGTAGTTCTAGGTGTTCTTTTGGCGATTTGATCGTGCGAGCAAATTCATATGATGTTTTAGAACTTGTGTGCATGTTTTGTTTGGATCCCCGAGGGCTTAGGTGAGTTTTGGATAGGCTACAGTGTGAATTGAACTTAGAAAAAAATCTGGTTTTTCTTCAGCTTCAGCGTTTTCTAGTTTCCTTATTCGCGTTCGCGAAGGTACTCTCGCGAACGCGAAGAGTGAACTGGAGCTGTGTGGATTTTATTCTTCGCGAACGCGTAAGCGTGGTAGGGAATGCGGAGCAGTGGGGGTTTTACCCTTCGCGAAAGCGACCGGCATCTCGCGAACACGTAGTGTTATTGACCTGGGGGAGGGGGCAGCCGTTCTTCTATGCGAACGCGAAGGCCAGGGGGAGCATCATTCGCGAACGCGTAGTAGGACTCACGAATGCGTAGGCCTTTTGGACTCCCTAATTTGTTGGTAAGTGATTCCAAACTACTTTCTTTTAATTACCCATTGCATTTCATGAATTTTCAAGCTA
Source organism: Nicotiana otophora (assembly GCA_000715115.1). Lineage (NCBI taxonomy): Eukaryota > Viridiplantae > Streptophyta > Magnoliopsida > Solanales > Solanaceae > Nicotiana > Nicotiana otophora. The sequence continues at coordinate 22,190 of AWOL01S0076302.1, read as the reverse complement.
AAATCTAGAGTGTTCATGGTACAATTGGGGGTTTTAGGGTAGAAACTAGGGATTTCGAAATTTGGGGATTTATACCTCAAATTGAGGTCGGATTCCAAAACCAATTATATATCCGGGCTCGAGGGTGAATAGGTAAATGGATTTTGGTTCGAACCTCGAATTTTGACTAAGCGAGCCCGGGGTCGGTTTTTGACTTTTTGGGGGGAAGTTTAGGGAATCTAAATTTATGCATTGTAGTTGATTTCTTTAGCAATATTTGATATTATTGAGTCGTTTGTGGATAGCTGCGAGTGGTTCGGAGTGAATTCTAGAGGAAAAGCAGTAATTGAGCATTGAGTGGCCTTTGGAGCGAGGTAAGTGTTGTGGCTAATCCTGACTTGAGGGAATATGACTTGTTTTGTCTATTTGCTACATGTTTAGATGCTGGGGAACAATGTATATGTGAGGTGACGAGTACTTATGTGTTATAGTCGGGTTAAATCATACGGGTGGGGGCTTGGTTTCTTGCAATTATAGCTCCCTTTGTTCATGTTATCCATGTTTAGACTAATATTGTTAAATTGATAGTTCTTATCATGTTTACGGGGTTTTTTTGTGATAATTGAGTATTGATCTCGAAGCTAAGGTTAGTATTGTGGAACCAAATGTTGAAGTAAGGCTTGTACTTGTTATTCTATCTCCCTGTTGTTATTTGTTCATTGCATTATGGTAGGGGGTGTTAATGCACGAAGGGTGATGTTGTGCCATATTATGTATGTTAATGCACGAAGGATGCTGCGCCATATTATGAGTGTTAATGCACGAAGGGTGATGTCGTGTCATATTATGAGTGTTAATACACGAAGGGTGATGTCGTGCCACGTTATGAGAGTTAACGCACGAAGGGTGATGTCGTGCCGTATCTATTGATTTATATTGTGAGGCTGAGAGTAAAAGCACGAAGGGTGATGTCGTGCAATTTTCTTCATTGTGTTTAGTTGTTTTCACTGGTTAAAAGCATGTCGACTGTTCTAGTTATCATTTCCGCTGTATCTCCTACATCATGTGCCCCTTTAGCATGTTCCCCATCCCAATAGTACATGTTTAGCTGTTACTGTTGTTTTCTTGTACATATGCTGTTATCTGCATAGGTTTATTATGTGGGTGTCTTGTCATAGCCTCGTCACTACTTCGTCGAGGTTAGGCTCGACACTTACTAGTACATGGGGTCGGTTGTACTAATACTGCACTATGCACTTTTTGTGCAGATTTTGATACCGGTCCTAGCTGATCGTGAGGCTTAGCAGCTTGGATTTGCTGTCTATAGACCCAAGGTAGATCTACTGGCATCCGCAGACCCTGGAGCCTCTTCCTAGTTTTATCATTTATTGTTTCCTTACTCCAAAACATTATATTTTTCCTTTTCAGACTTTGTTTGTAGTAAAGTATAGTAGCTAGTGAGTTGTGACTCCAGATCCTGGTGGTAGTAATTAATACAGTTTTTATATTATTCCGTACTCACTACATTTCATCTTAGCTAATTTGTTGTTATTTACTGAATGGAAAAAGGATTGGTTTAATTATTCTCTAACGTTAGCTTGCCTAGCAAGTGAAATGTTAGGCGCCATCACGGTCCCGACAGTGGAAATTCTGGGTCGTGACAAGTTGGTATCAGTGCACTAGGTTTCCTAGGTCTCATAATTCACCAGCGAGCTTAGTAGAGTGTGGGGGATAGGTACGGAGATGTCTGTACTTATCTCCCAGAGGCTATGAAGTTTAGGAACAAATTTCACTTCTATTCTTCTCTGCCATGTGATTTTGTTCTCACAATGCTAATTGAACTCTTCTACTTTTATTCTCTCGCAGATGGCGAGAACACGTACCGCATCTTCAGTCGAGCAGCAGCTAAAGCCTCTAGTGGCAGCTCTTACGAGGGGCAGAGGTCGAGGCCGAGGCAGGGGCAGGGCTCAGCCCAGAGCCCGAGTAGCAGCAGCAGCGGTGGATCCTCAGGTAGAGTTTTATGAGGAGGTTCCAGCCCAAGCTGTGCCTGTCAGACCAGCTCAAGTTCCAGAGGGTTCATTGCCACCCTACTGCTTCAGGATGCTTTGGTCCGTTTGGTGGGCCTTATGGAGAGTGTGGCCCAGAGTGGCGCATTTCCTATGGCACCAGCCATCTCTCAGGCTGGAGGAGGAGCCAGACTCCTGCTACTCACACTCCGGAGCAGATGGCTCCCCAATATCAGACTTCAGCCGCTCATCCAGTCATAGTAGTTCAGCCAGTTATTGCGGCACAGACTGGTGATGGGTCAGTTATGTCTTTTGAGGCTTTATGGAGATTGGACAGGTTTACCAAGCTCTTCCCAGTTCACTTCAGTGGTGCTCCTTCAAAGGATCCCCGGGAGTATCTTGACAGCTATCATGAGGTGTTACAGAACATGGGTATAGTGGAGACCAATGGGGTCAATTTTGCTGCATTTCAGATGACTGGTTCCGCCAAGAAATGATGGAGAGATTATTTGTTGAACAGACCAGCGGGGTCGCCTGCTCTTACTTAGGACCAGTTCTCTCAGCTCTTTCTAGAGAAGTTTCTCCTTATCATACTGAGAGAGGAGCATCATCGTCAGTTCGAGCGTCTCCAGCAGGGCAGTATGACCGTTACTCAGTATGAGACCCATTTTGTGGATTTGGCCCATCATGCTCTTCTTCTGCTTCCTACCGAGAGAGAGAGAGGGTGAGGAGGTTTATTGATGGTCTTGCTCAACCTATCAGATTGCAGATGGCTAAGGAGACTGGGAGTGAGATTTCTTTTCAGGAGGCTGCCAATGTTGCCAGGCGAGTCGAGATGGTTTTAGCTCAGGGGAGTGGTCAGGGGTCTGGAGGCCGGGGTACTTATGGCATAGGCCATCCTCCCAGGTCGTTTCATTTAGCACTCCAGGCATCCCACGGTGCCTCAGGTGGTCGTGGCTCTCAGATGCATTATTCCGACCAACTAGCCTACAGTGCACCACCAGCCCCTATTAGTGAACCTCCACTCCAGAGTTTTCAGGGTGGTTACTCGGGTCGACAGGGTAAGTTTCACGGCCAGTAGTCACAGTATCCGAGGTCTTTCTATACTTGTGGTCATCCGAGGCACATTGCTAGATTTTTCCCTCGGACATCGGGCAATTCACAGCATCAGGGTTCTCATGACATGGTTCCGGCAGCAGTCGTTGCACCACCTGCTCAGCCAGCTAGAGGCAGGGGTCATGCATCTAGAGGTAGGGGCCAGACTGTTAGAGGTGGAGGTCAGGCCTTTAGAGGTGGAGACCAGCCGGCTAGAGGTCATCCCAGGAACGTAGTTCAGGGTGGTGGGGCCCAGCCTCGGTGTTATGCTTTTCCAGCCATGCCTGAGGCTGAGTCATCTGACGTTGTTATCACATGTACTGTTTCAGTTTGCAGTAGAGATGCTTTAGTTCTATTTGATCTGAGTTCTACTTATTCCTATGTGTCATCCTATTTTGCTTCATATTTGGTTGTGTCTCGTGATTTTTTCAGTGTGCTCCTGTGTGTGTCCACCTGTGGGAGATGTTATTATTGTAGATCATGTTTGTCGTTCGTGTGTGGTCACCATTGGGAGTCTTGAGACTAGTGTAGATCTTTTACTTCTCGATATGGTCGATTTTGATGTTATGTTGGGTATGGATTGGTTGTCACCTTATCATGCTATATTGGATTATCACGCCAAGACTGTCACCTTAGCCTTGTCAGGGTTTCCTCAATTAGAGTGGAGAAGGAATCCTGGTCATTCTACCAGCAGGGTTATCTCTTATATGAAGGCTCAGCGTATGGTCGAGAAGGGGTGTCTAGCTTATTTGGCTTATGTCCGCGATTCTAGTGCGTAGGTTCCTGCCATGGATTCAGTACCCGTCGTTCGTGAGTTTCCAGAGGTGTTTCCTGTAGACTTGCAAAGGATGCCATCCGACAGGGATATTGATTTTTATATTGATTTGGCTCCGGGCACTCAACCCATCTATATTCCGCCATACTGTATGGCACCGCCAGAGTTGAAAGAATTGAAAGAACAGGTGCAAGGTTTGATTGATAAGGGCTTTATTAGACCTAGTGTCTCTCCCTGGGGTGCACCTATGTTGTTCGTGAAGATGAAGGATAGATCGATGAGGATGTGCATAGATTATCGACAGTTGAACAAAGTCACCATTAAGAACAAGTATCCATTGCCGAGGATTGACGATTTATTTGATCCACTTCAGGGTGCCAAGGTATTTTCAAAAATTTATTTGAGATCTGGCTACCATCAGTTGAGGATTAGGGCATCTGATGTCCCTAAGACAGATTTTTGGACTCGTTATAGGCATTATGAGTTTCTGGTGATGTCCTTTGGGTTGACAAATGCCCCAGCAGCATTCATGGATTTGATGAACCGAGTGTTCAAGCCTTATTTGGACTCCTTTGTGATCGTGTTTATTGATGATATCTTGATCTACTCCAGCAGTCGAGAGGAGCATGAGCAGCATCTCAGGATTGTACTTCAGACTTTGAGAGCCAGCCAGTTGTATGCTAAATTTTCAAAGTGCGAGTTTTGGTTGGATTCAGTCGCTTTATTGGGGCATGTTGTATCAGTAGAGGACATTCAGGTAGATCCTAAGAAGATTGAGGTAGTTCAGAACTGGCCTAGACCCACTTCAGCTACGGAAATCAAGAGTTTCTTGTGTTTGACGGGCTATTACCGTCGATTTGTGGAGGGGTTTTCATCTATAGCAGCCCCGTTGACCAGGTTCACCCAGAAGGGTGCCCCGTTCAGATGGTCAGACGAGTGTGAGGAGAGCTTTCAGAAGCTCAAGACTGCTTTAACTACAGCGCCGGTGTTGGTGTTGCCCACAGGTTTAGGATCTTATACAGTATATTGTGATGCGTCCCATGTAGGGCTCGGTACGGTATTGATGCAGGAGGGTAGGGTGATCGCATATGCGTCACGGCAGTTGAAGGTTCATGAGAAGAATTACCCTGTCCATGATTTAGAGTTGGAAGCCATTGTTCATGCGCTGAAGATTTGGAAGCACTATCTTTACGGTGTGTCGTGTTAGGTTTTCACGGATCATCGGAGCCTTCATTATTTGTTCAAGCAAAAGGATCTCAATTTGAGGAAGAGGAGATGGTTGGAGCTATTGAAAGACTACGATATCACTATTTTGTACCACCCCGGGAAGGCCAATGTTATGACCGACGCATTGAGTAGAAAGGGCAGCGGGTATGGGCAGCATTGCGTTCATCCCAGTCGGTGAGAGGCCATTTGCCTCAAATGTTCGGACTTTAGCCAACCAGTTTGTGAGGTTGGATATTTCAGAGCTCAGCCGTATTCTAGCTTGTACGGTCACTCGGTCTTCTTTGTTTGAGCGTATTAGAGATCGGCAGTATGATGACCCTCATTTGCTTGTCCTTAGGGACAAAGTGCGACACGGTGATGACAAGCAGGTTACGATTGGAGATGATAGAGTTTTAAGGATGCAGGGTCGTGTTTGTGTGCCTAATGTGGATGGACTTCGTAAGCTGATTCTAGAAGAGGCTCATAGTTCCCGGTATTCTATTCATCCGGGTGCCGCCAAGATATATCAGGACTTGCGACAGCATTATTGGTGGAGGAGGATGAAGAAGGATATAGTTGCATATGTAGCTCAGTGTCTAAATTGTCAGCAAGTCAAGTACGAGCATTAGATACCTGGTGGTTTGCTTCATAAGATAGAGATTCCTGAGTGGAAGTGGGAGCGTATCACTATAGATTTTATTGTTGGACTCCCACGGACTCAGAAGAAGTTCAACGCCGTTTGGGTCATTGTGGACAGGCTGACTAAGTCAGCGCATTTCATTCCTGTGGCAGTTACCTATTCTTCGGAGAGGTTGGCAGAGATTTACATCCGCGAGATCGTCCATCTTCATGGTGTACCTGTGTCTATCATTTTTTATAGAGGTACGCAATTCACCTCGCATTTCTGGAGAGCAGTACAGCGTGAGTTGAGCACGCAGGTTGAGTTGAGCACAGCGTTTTATCCTCAGACAGACAGACAGTCTGAGCACACTATTCAGATCTTGGAGGATATGCTCCGCATGTGTTATAGACTTCGGAGGATCGTGGGATCAGTTCTTGCCCCTTGTAGAATTCACCTACAACAACAGCTACTAGTCGAGCATTCAGATATCTCCTTATGAGGAGTTATACGGCAGGCGGTACCGGTCGCCAGTTGGGTGGTTCGAGCTGGGGGAGGCTCATTTGTTGGGTACAGATCTAGTACAGAATGCCTTGGATAAGGTAAAGATTATTCAGGATCGACTTCGCACAGCTCAGTCCAGGCAGAAGAGTTATGTCGACCGCATAGTTCGTGATGTTGCATTCATGGTCGGGGAGAGAGTGCTGCTTCGGGTATCACCCATGAAGGGTGTAATGAGATTCGGAAAAAAGGGAAAGTTGAGCCCTAGCTATATCGGGCCCTTTGAGATTCTGGAGAGAGTGGGAGAGGTGGCTTACAGACTCACATTGCCACCTAGTTTAGCAGTTGTTCATCCGGTATTCTATATGTCCATACTCCAGAAGTATCACGGAGATCCGTCCAATGTGTTAGATTTTAGCTCTGTCCAGTTGGACAAGGATTTGACTTACGAGGAGGAGCCAGTGGCTATTCTAGCCCGGCAGGTTCGACAGCTGAGGTCTAAGAGTTATCCTTCAGTTTGAGTGCAGTGGAAAGGTCAGCCCATTGAGGCAGCTACTTGGGAGCCCGAGTCAGATATGCTGAGTAGATATCTGCATCTTTTCACCAGCCCAGGTACTATTTTATGTCCGTTCGAGGATGAACGGTTGTTTTAGAGGTGGAGCATGTGATGACCCAAAATGCCATCTTATGTTTTAGAACTCGATTCTATATTCTAAGGCCTTTAAAACCTCATTTCATTCCTCCTTGATTTGTGTGTGCAGGTCGGGCATGTTTCCGAAAAGCTTTTATGTTGAAAGTTGATGAAAATAAGGAATTTTGCTTAAAACCTCATTTGAGTTGACTTTGGTCAATATTTTTGGTAAACGGACCCAGACTCGTGTTTTTACAGTCTCGGTGGATCCGTATCGAAATATGGGACCTGGGCGTATGCCCAAAATCGAATTCTCAGGTCCCTAACTCGAGATATGAATTTTTGTTGAAATTTTAAAGACTGAAAATCTAATGGTTTTAAGAATTTGGTTAATGTTTGATCTTGTTGGTATCAGCCCGTATTTTAATTCTGGAGCCTGGTACAGGTTCATTATGATATTTAAGACTTGTATGTGAAATTTGGTGAGAAACATAATTGGTTTGATGTAATTCGGACATCCGGTTGTAAACATAGAGGTTTTAAAGCTTTCTTGAAAATTTCATTCAATTTGGTGCTAAATTCATAGTTCTATGTGTTATTTTGGCGATTTGATCATGCGAGCAAGTTCGTATGATATTTTAGGACTTGTGTGCATGTTTGGTTTGGAGCCCCGAGGGCTCAGGTGAGTTTCGGATAGGCTACGGTGTGAATTGAACTTAGAAATAAATCTGGTTTTTCTTCAGCTTCAGTATTTTCTGGTTTCCTTATTCGCGTTCGCGAAGGTACTCTCGTGAACGAGAAGAGTGAACTGGAGCTGTGTGGATTTTATTCTTCGCGAACGCGTAAGCTTGGTCGTGAATGCGGAGCAGTGGGGGTTTTACCCTTCGCGAACGCGACTGGCATCTCGCGAACGCATAGCGTTAGGGACCTGGGGGAGGGGACAGTTGTTCTTCTACGCGAACACGAGCACTGGCTCGCGAACGCGAAGGCCAAGGGGGAGCAGCCTTCGCGAACGCGTAGTACGACTCGCGAATGCGTAGGCCTTTTGGGCCGCTGCCTTTCGTGAATGCGGTAGGCCCTTCGCGAACGCGAAGAAGGCCTAACGCCTGTGACTTAAAACAGAATCAAACACGAGAATTTGCCATTCTTTCAAAAAAATTCAAAACTAGAAAACTTAGAGGCGATTCTCAAGAGATATTCTTTTCCCTAATTTGTTGGTAAGTGATTCCAAACTACCTTCTTTCAATAACCCATTGCATTTCATGAATTTTCAACCTAAAATCTAGAGTGTTCATGGTACAATTGAGGTTTTTGGTTAGAAACTAGGGATTTCGAAATTTAGGGATTTAGACCTCAAATTGAGGTCGGATTCCAAAACCAATTATATATCCGGGCTCGGGGGTGAATGGGTAAATAAATTTTAGTCTGAACCTCGGGTTTTGACCAAGCGGGCCCGGGTCGATATTTGACTTTTGGGGAAAAAGTTTGGGGAATATAAATTTATGCATTATAGTTGATTTCTTTAGCAATATTTGATATTATTGAGTTGTTTGTGGATAGATACGAGTAGTTCGGAGGTGAATTCTAGAGGAAAAGCGGTAATTGAGCATTGAATGGCCTTTGGAGCGAGGTAAGTGTTGTGTCTAATCCTGACTTGAGGGAATGAGACTTGTTTTATGTATTTGCTACATGTTTAGATGCTGGAGAACAACGTATATGTGAGGTAACGAATACTTATGCGTTATAGTCGGGTTAAAGCATGCGGGCGGGGGCTTGGTTTCTTGCAATTATAGCTCCCTTTGTTCATATTATCCACGTTTAGACTAGTATTGTTAAATTGATCGTTCTTATCATATTTACGGGTTTTTTGGTGATAATTGAGTATTGATTTCGAAGCTGGGGTTGGTATTGTGGAACCAAATGTTGAAGTAAGGCTTGTACTTGTTATTCTATCTCCCTGTTGTTATTTGTTCATTGCATTATGGTAAGGGAGAGTGTTAATGAACGAAGGGTGGTGCCGTACCATATTGTGAGTATTAATGCACGAAGGGTGATATCGTGTCATATTATGAGTGTTAATGCACGAAGGGTGACGTCGTGCCATATTATGAGTGTTAGTGCACGAAGGGTGATGCCATGCCACGTTATGAGAGTTAACGCACGAAGGGTGATGCCGTGTCGTATCTATTGATTTATATTATGAGGCTAAGAGTAAAAGCACGAAGGGTGATGCCGTGCAATTTTCTTCATTGTGTTTAGTTGTTTTCACTGGTTAAAAGCATGTTGACTGTTCTGGTTATCATTTTCGTTGTATTTCCTATTTTCTGTGCCCCTTTAGCATGTTCCCCTTCCCAATAGTACATGTTTAGATGTTACTGCNATGTGAAATTTGGTGAGAAACATAATTGGTTTGATGTAATTCGGACATCCGGTTGTAAACATAGAGGTTTTAAAGCTTTCTTGAAAATTTCATTCAATTTGGTGCTAAATTCATAGTTCTATGTGTTATTTTGGCGATTTGATCATGCGAGCAAGTTCGTATGATATTTTAGGACTTGTGTGCATGTTTGGTTTGGAGCCCCGAGGGCTCAGGTGAGTTTCGGATAGGCTACGGTGTGAATTGAACTTAGAAATAAATCTGGTTTTTCTTCAGCTTCAGTATTTTCTGGTTTCCTTATTCGCGTTCGCGAAGGTACTCTCGTGAACGAGAAGAGTGAACTGGAGCTGTGTGGATTTTATTCTTCGCGAACGCGTAAGCTTGGTCGTGAATGCGGAGCAGTGGGGGTTTTACCCTTCGCGAACGCGACTGGCATCTCGCGAACGCATAGCGTTAGGGACCTGGGGGAGGGGACAGTTGTTCTTCTACGCGAACACGAGCACTGGCTCGCGAACGCGAAGGCCAAGGGGGAGCAGCCTTCGCGAACGCGTAGTACGACTCGCGAATGCGTAGGCCTTTTGGGCCGCTGCCTTTCGTGAATGCGGTAGGCCCTTCGCGAACGCGAAGAAGGCCTAACGCCTGTGACTTAAAACAGAATCAAACACGAGAATTTGCCATTCTTTCAAAAAAATTCAAAACTAGAAAACTTAGAGGCGATTCTCAAGAGATATTCTTTTCCCTAATTTGTTGGTAAGTGATTCCAAACTACCTTCTTTCAATAACCCATTGCATTTCATGAATTTTCAACCTAAAATCTAGAGTGTTCATGGTACAATTGAGGTTTTTGGTTAGAAACTAGGGATTTCGAAATTTAGGGATTTAGACCTCAAATTGAGGTCGGATTCCAAAACCAATTATATATCCGGGCTCGGGGGTGAATGGGTAAATAAATTTTAGTCTGAACCTCGGGTTTTGACCAAGCGGGCCCGGGTCGATATTTGACTTTTGGGGAAAAAGTTTGGGGAATATAAATTTATGCATTATAGTTGATTTCTTTAGCAATATTTGATATTATTGAGTTGTTTGTGGATAGATACGAGTAGTTCGGAGGTGAATTCTAGAGGAAAAGCGGTAATTGAGCATTGAATGGCCTTTGGAGCGAGGTAAGTGTTGTGTCTAATCCTGACTTGAGGGAATGAGACTTGTTTTATGTATTTGCTACATGTTTAGATGCTGGAGAACAACGTATATGTGAGGTAACGAATACTTATGCGTTATAGTCGGGTTAAAGCATGCGGGCGGGGGCTTGGTTTCTTGCAATTATAGCTCCCTTTGTTCATATTATCCACGTTTAGACTAGTATTGTTAAATTGATCGTTCTTATCATATTTACGGGTTTTTTGGTGATAATTGAGTATTGATTTCGAAGCTGGGGTTGGTATTGTGGAACCAAATGTTGAAGTAAGGCTTGTACTTGTTATTCTATCTCCCTGTTGTTATTTGTTCATTGCATTATGGTAAGGGAGAGTGTTAATGAACGAAGGGTGGTGCCGTACCATATTGTGAGTATTAATGCACGAAGGGTGATATCGTGTCATATTATGAGTGTTAATGCACGAAGGGTGACGTCGTGCCATATTATGAGTGTTAGTGCACGAAGGGTGATGCCATGCCACGTTATGAGAGTTAACGCACGAAGGGTGATGCCGTGTCGTATCTATTGATTTATATTATGAGGCTAAGAGTAAAAGCACGAAGGGTGATGCCGTGCAATTTTCTTCATTGTGTTTAGTTGTTTTCACTGGTTAAAAGCATGTTGACTGTTCTGGTTATCATTTTCGTTGTATTTCCTATTTTCTGTGCCCCTTTAGCATGTTCCCCTTCCCAATAGTACATGTTTAGATGTTACTGCTGTTTTCTTGTACATATACTGTTATCTGCACAGGTTTATTATGTGGGTGTCTTGTCATAGCCTCGTCACTACTTCGTCGAGGTTAGGTTTGACACTTACCAGTACATGGGGTCGGTTGTACTGATACTGCACTCTGCACTTCTTGTGCAGATTTTGGTACCGGTCCTAGCTGATCGTGAGGCTTAGCAGCTTGGATTTGCTGTCAGGAGACCCAAGGTAGATCTGCTAGCGTCCGCAGACCCTGGAGTCTCTTCCTTGTTTTATCATTTACTGTTTCCTTACTCCAAAACAGTGTATTTTTCCTTTTCAGACTCTATTTGTAGTAAATCATATTAGCTCGTAAGTTGTGACTCTAGATCCGGGTGGTAGTAATTAATGCAGTTTTTATATTATTCCGCACTCACTACATTTCATCTTAGCTAATTTGCTACTATTTACTGAATGGAAAAAGGATTGGTTTAATAATTCTCTAACGTTGGCTTGCCTAGCACGTGAAATGTTAGGCGCCATCACAATCGAGGCGGTGAAAATTTCGGGTCGTGATATTTTCACTCGTGAAAGTTTTGCAAACGGCCCTCTTTGGGACAGCTATTCAGGTTATAAACACTCCTAAAACTTATATCAAATCCTAATACAACCGTTAAGACGAAAACTGCTATAAAAGATAAGAAAAAGAAAATAATAGAATCTACAGTTTCACAATAGTTAGGGAAATTATCATTATATGAAGATGTGTATTTTATTCATTAGCTTTTGTTCTGCACTAAGGATTAAAGTCCTTCGATATTTAACTTTTGAGATTTATTATCGAGATTATGAATCTCCAATTTAATTCAGAGCTAACTATATATATTAACATAAGTCAACCAATATACTGAACATTAAGCCATCAACTGTTTCTTAACTTCTAATGAAGTAATTGATTTTGGATCGATATGGTTGCCTCCTACTAATTTTATTTGAGCACTTAGTCCCTGTGGATCTATTAGTTGCTGTCCAAAATTGTTATCTATACATTAAAGTTTTTAAGAAATCGAGTGTCCTTTAAAGTCGATAATTTATACAAATGTAAAGTATATGAGATGCAACATATATATCATCATTAAAATATGAAACAATTGTTAGAGATATACGTCGTCTCACATTGATAATTATGTAGGAATTCATAGTATTCTTGAGTTACTTTACTCAATTTACTTAAAGGTTCTAAATTAGATGATGACATTTTCTTTTCATAATAATGATATGAATTCACTTTACATTTAAGGTATATAAACAGAGCTGCTAGTACATGGGTGCACTATTAAAAAAAAAAAAGGAAAAATGTATTAAGTGGGAATTAATCCTTCTTCCTCTTGGTAAATAATTCAACCTTCAATCAAGTGCACAATTCAACCTTCTTAAAAGTTAAAACATAGGTGCCACCAATTATTTTCACACCCCTTTTTACCCCCAAAAAGGTATATGTGTGTTATGGATTATTGTGGGTTAAAGAATTTTTTTAATTAAAGTGACAATTTGAAATATGAATTATTTTATTGTTTAGAGTCGCCACTTGGAATTGATTTTTCGGTGTTCCAAGTCACCTTTTATTTGAATCTCCAGTCGAAGGAAGGTTTGACTCTATTATTATTGGTTCGCGAAAATAAAGTCTGGGTAAGGAATTATGTTGACCGGGAAGAATGTGTAAGGTATTTTTCGAGTCCCGTGGTTCTAGCACGGTCGCTTTATTGACTACATTTGGCTTATATTATTTTTGTATAAACTGTATTTTACTGGATTTCCATATTTTACCTATCTGCTTTTAATTATTAAAATTATTAAAGAAAGATTTGAAAAATATTAAATAATCGTAACCGCACCACGAAAGCGAATGCGTGACCGAGATGAATTTTATCAATTTTATCATAACCGTACTACGCAAGAGAATCCGCAGTCATGATAAGGATTATTAGTACGTTATTACTTTTTGGAAAAATTATTACATTCGAAAAAATTAATTTTGAAATTTATTAAATGTCAACATCGCACTACGCAAGCGAATCCGCGATTATGGGGATTAATTAAATTAAAAACTATTGGATATGGGATGAGATTGTTGAATTAATTTTAAAAAATAAACATCACGCTACGTAAGCGAGTCCATAAAGTTAAAACATGCCCACTAATTTCCTAGTGTTTAAATTAATTACTAAAGAGTCTAAGTTGTAAAGTTATTTTAATATATAAAAAAAAGCTAATTTTTATTGAGGTTATTTGACTAACAAACAACAACAATAACAACCCAGTATAATCCCACTAGTGGTGTCTGGGGAGGGTAGTGTGTACGCAGACCTTACCCCTACCATAAGGTAGAGAGATTGTTTCCAATAGACCCTCGGCATCCTTCCCTTTAAGAACTCCCAGGTTATTTGACTAAATAAAAATATAAAAAGTTAGGCCGAGTTGTTATTTTAAAGAGTGGGCAGCCTTGTTATCAAAAGAATATGGGCCTACTCTCATTGATATTGGCCAAATTAAAAGGAAATGGGCCAGCTATTTATAACTGAGCTGCTGGCCCATCTTGGTTATTTTGATCCAAGACTTTGTCATCCATTTAATATTAAATGGCCATTGGGCCAGTTGATTAATTATGTTGGGCTACTGAATTTGTTTTATTTTGGCCCACATTTTATTGTTCAGCTTTCGAAGTCCATTTATTAATCTCCTACTTCAAATCTAGTGCCTTCTTTATTTGCTTATTTAACTAACAAATGCCAAAATGATCAAAACTAAGCTTAAAACAATCAGTAATTAGTGAAACCTGCTAACATCATGTAATGACTAAACAAAATTCTATGAACAACAATATGAATATGTAACTGAGAAGAGATGAAATAAAACGCATATTAGCTTGCTTATGGAATCTGGACACAAATGAGCAACAACCTATTGGTTAAGGGCCTAAATATACTTCAAACATAATTATTTAAATATTTATCCCAACTACAGTCAAATCAACATAAACTAATGATAATAAATTCATAAAATAGTATTCAGAGACTACGATGAAATATGCACACATTTTCGAGCTTGATATACAATCATAACATCTAAAAGTTTCATTCTTGCCCAACAGAATTTGATCAAAGCGTGCTCCACAATGAAACAAGTTCAAAAAAACCTTCTCATTATCTTCATGAATCTGTAATACAAAGGTTTAAGAGTTACCTGATTTGCAACAAAATGAAATTCAGCCGTGAACGAGCAGAAAATCAGTAACAAAGACAACATAAACAACAACGAAATATCAGTAAATCCGTGCTAAAATAGCCCAGAAATCTCACTAGAACTAGTAATTCTTCAAGAGAAGAAACTCAGAATCAAACTCTAAGACTCTTATATGTTTCTGAAAGATTTTGCACTCTAAAACTCAACCAAAAACTCACAATTTTCTGCTTACTCTTTATGTGTTCAGCTGCTATTTTTTTACGTTTTTGTGTGTTCAAGCAATTCTAAAGATGTATGAAAATATGATAGAGTGTGTAAAAAGATGTAAAAAGAGCAGCCCTTAAGTAGGCAAAGAAAGCACTTTTTGGACAGCTTTTGGTTCACCAATAATCTGTCCAAAAGGACTAACTTTTGTGTGCCAAAATCAGTCATCATTTCACCAAATTCTGAAATAAAACAGGGCAGTTGTATTTTCCAGCATGCTTAAAACAATAAAAGTAAACAACTATGTACTAAAGCTTTTTTAATTTCAGCTTTTATCAACACAACACTCAAATACTCAAACTTAATCCAATCATGAAATTGACAAAGCAACAAAAAGACTTCAATTGGAACTAAACTAAATATCCAATGAACTAGATTAAATAAGTTTGATTTATGCAACTAACAGAAACAAAGATTGAAATTAGGAAACACTGCCTAAAACATAACTTAAATGAATATTGCTAAGCTATCGAACAATAATTAATATCAACTTAAACAAATGACTAACTAAATGACGATTCAACGATACTAAGATCAATTTGGTCGATGACAAATTAATAAACAACTAGGCTAAATAGAGACGCCTAATCATCAATCATACTATCGATCAAAACAAACAAACAAAAACCAGAAACTAAAAGCAAAATTCAGAAACTAAAAAAAAAGAGTTAGGGATTGTACCAAATGAACCAAGTAGACTATCTCAAGGGCGATGCAAACCGCAACAAATCGACCGCCCAAGCACTATTTTCTCAATGGTATGTATTGGAAAAAATAAATTTCAGCATTATCAGGGGTTAATTCCAAATCAAGCCAAAGAGAAAATGGTGGTGTGGGGTCATGTTTATGCATAGAAGAAGAGTTACAGGGTTGTTTGGGTGGTGGAGCATGGTGTGGTCGCGGCAGTGGGGGTGGTCACGGCAGTAGGGTGATTGGCCGAGTTCGGTTGGATTTGGAGGGGTTTGAAGGCTTTTGGGGCGTGGAATGGAGAAGAGGAGAGTAAGCGGAGACCGGTGGTGTGATTTTTATGGGGTTTGGAAGTGGTAGACGGCGGCTAAGGTTTCGGACAAGGTTAGATCTACTGATGAAATCTGAGCATTGATGAGGATTTTAGTTGTTCTACAATAGAGGAATGTTCTGGAGATGAGAGGGAACGAGAGAGATGAATTGGGGAAATAAAATTGTGTTATATTATTGAGTACCTTCTCCTATTTATACATGTAACTAACAAGACTTTTTCTAACTAACAACTAATTATGCCAGCTCACTAACTGCCTCACGTGACTAGCATATGCTATATCTCAATATGCCCCATCAAGATAGAGGGTGCAAGACATTGAACACTCCAATCTTGCCAAGTAAATGCATATGTTGAGCAGTCCCCAAGCTCTTAATCAATAGATCTGCATGTTTCTCTTTAGTGTTAACATGAATTGCATTCACTACACCATCTTTGATTTTGTCCCGAATGAAATGACAATCGATCTCTATATGTTTTGTCCTCTCATGAAGGATGGGATTTTCTGTAATTTGAATCGTAGATTTACTATCACTAAGAACTATAACTGGTTGTACTATCTGCACTCCCAACTCTCTAAACAATCCAAGCAACCATGTAACCTCAGCGATAGACGCATCCATACTTCTATACTCGGCTTCGGCTGAGCTCCTTGACACGGTTTACTATTTTTTTGATTTTCAAGACACTAGGGAGTCACCAAATTTGATAACATAGCCGGTGACTGATCTCCTAGTATTAGGACATGCAACCCAGTCTGAGTCGCACCAGCATGTAAGATTCTCTGTATATCCAGATGACATCAATATCCCTTGGCCTGGTGCAGCCTTCAAGTACCTTACCAATCTTATAGCAGCCTCACAGTGAGATTTCTTGGGACTTTGCATGAATTGACTTCGGGCCTGCACAACATAGTTTATGTCAAGCCTGGTTATTTTCACATACAGTAGCTTACCAACCAGCCTTTGATATGCAGTGATGTCCTTCAACAAATTATCACCTACGGCTACATTTGCTTGATTATACTCTACTGAGGTCAATTTTATATTTGCCTCTAATGGTGTAGCAGTAGGCTTGGTTCCACTCAACTCCATTTATGAGATAAGTTCTAACACATATTTCCTTTGGTTCAGTAATACTCCAGCATTAGACTTTAACACTTCAATGCCTAAGAAGTACTTGAGCTCTCTTAAGTCCTTGACCTTGAATCTTTGGTGTAGTATACTCGTTAGCCTTTCCAATCAATTTCGGACAACTTCCTGTGATAAGAAGATCATCCACATAGACTAGAATGATCATTATATCCTTTTGCCTTCTTAGTGTAAATAATGAATAATCATGGTTACTCTGAGTGAAGCTTGCATCCAATAATACTTATGTTAACTTGATATTCCACTGTCGCGAAGCTTGTTTGAGTCCATATAAGGACTTCAACAACTTGTACACTTTCTTCTCACCTTGCTTCCTAAAACCTTCTGGTAATTCTATGTACACTTCCTCATATAAATCATTTTGTAAAAAGGCATTATATACATCCATCTAGAATAGGTTCCAACCCCTTGATGCAGCAAGTGCTATGATAGATCTTACTGTCACCATTTTTGCCACAAGTGAGAAGGTGTCATGGTAGTCTAGACCTTCTCTTTGACTGTGCCCTTTAGCAACTAGTCTGGCCTTAAAAAATTTCAACATCTCCATTTGCTCTATACTTAATCTTGTACACCCATTTTGACCCAACAATATTCTTGCCTTCTGGTAGATCAACTATTTTCCATGTATTGTTGCTTCTAAGGCTTTCACCTCTTGCTTCATGGCTTCAATCCATCTATTGTCTTTCACAGGTTCCTTGAAGGTCTTTGGCTCCACTGAGTGAGAGAATTTGGCTAAGTAACATTGGTAACTTGGGGTTGTATTGTCATAAGTCAGNTTTTGGGGCGTGGAATGGAGAAGAGGAGAGTAAGCGGAGACCGGTGGTGTGATTTTTATGGGGTTTGGAAGTGGTAGACGGCGGCTAAGGTTTCGG
Source organism: Nicotiana otophora (assembly GCA_000715115.1). Taxonomy (NCBI): domain Eukaryota; kingdom Viridiplantae; phylum Streptophyta; class Magnoliopsida; order Solanales; family Solanaceae; genus Nicotiana; species Nicotiana otophora. The sequence goes on along the minus strand of AWOL01S0076302.1, from coordinate 4,574 downwards.
ACAAGGTTAGATCTACTGATGAAATCTGAGCATTGATGAGGATTTTAGTTGTTCTACAATAGAGGAATGTTCTGGAGATGAGAGGGAACGAGAGAGATGAATTGGGGAAATAAAATTGTGTTATATTATTGAGTACCTTCTCCTATTTATACATGTAACTAACAAGACTTTTTCTAACTAACAACTAATTATGCCAGCTCACTAACTGCCTCACGTGACTAGCATATGCTATATCTCAATATGCCCCATCAAGATAGAGGGTGCAAGACATTGAACACTCCAATCTTGCCAAGTAAATGCATATGTTGAGCAGTCCCCAAGCTCTTAATCAATAGATCTGCATGTTTCTCTTTAGTGTTAACATGAATTGCATTCACTACACCATCTTTGATTTTGTCCCGAATGAAATGACAATCGATCTCTATATGTTTTGTCCTCTCATGAAGGATGGGATTTTCTGTAATTTGAATCGTAGATTTACTATCACTAAGAACTATAACTGGTTGTACTATCTGCACTCCCAACTCTCTAAACAATCCAAGCAACCATGTAACCTCAGCGATAGACGCATCCATACTTCTATACTCGGCTTCGGCTGAGCTCCTTGACACGGTTTACTATTTTTTTGATTTTCAAGACACTAGGGAGTCACCAAATTTGATAACATAGCCGGTGACTGATCTCCTAGTATTAGGACATGCAACCCAGTCTGAGTCGCACCAGCATGTAAGATTCTCTGTATATCCAGATGACATCAATATCCCTTGGCCTGGTGCAGCCTTCAAGTACCTTACCAATCTTATAGCAGCCTCACAGTGAGATTTCTTGGGACTTTGCATGAATTGACTTCGGGCCTGCACAACATAGTTTATGTCAAGCCTGGTTATTTTCACATACAGTAGCTTACCAACCAGCCTTTGATATGCAGTGATGTCCTTCAACAAATTATCACCTACGGCTACATTTGCTTGATTATACTCTACTGAGGTCAATTTTATATTTGCCTCTAATGGTGTAGCAGTAGGCTTGGTTCCACTCAACTCCATTTATGAGATAAGTTCTAACACATATTTCCTTTGGTTCAGTAATACTCCAGCATTAGACTTTAACACTTCAATGCCTAAGAAGTACTTGAGCTCTCTTAAGTCCTTGACCTTGAATCTTTGGTGTAGTATACTCGTTAGCCTTTCCAATCAATTTCGGACAACTTCCTGTGATAAGAAGATCATCCACATAGACTAGAATGATCATTATATCCTTTTGCCTTCTTAGTGTAAATAATGAATAATCATGGTTACTCTGAGTGAAGCTTGCATCCAATAATACTTATGTTAACTTGATATTCCACTGTCGCGAAGCTTGTTTGAGTCCATATAAGGACTTCAACAACTTGTACACTTTCTTCTCACCTTGCTTCCTAAAACCTTCTGGTAATTCTATGTACACTTCCTCATATAAATCATTTTGTAAAAAGGCATTATATACATCCATCTAGAATAGGTTCCAACCCCTTGATGCAGCAAGTGCTATGATAGATCTTACTGTCACCATTTTTGCCACAAGTGAGAAGGTGTCATGGTAGTCTAGACCTTCTCTTTGACTGTGCCCTTTAGCAACTAGTCTGGCCTTAAAAAATTTCAACATCTCCATTTGCTCTATACTTAATCTTGTACACCCATTTTGACCCAACAATATTCTTGCCTTCTGGTAGATCAACTATTTTCCATGTATTGTTGCTTCTAAGGCTTTCACCTCTTGCTTCATGGCTTCAATCCATCTATTGTCTTTCACAGGTTCCTTGAAGGTCTTTGGCTCCACTGAGTGAGAGAATTTGGCTAAGTAACATTGGTAACTTGGGGTTGTATTGTCATAAGTCAGATAGTTTGAGATAGGATAATTGCAATGAGAATTCTTCTTGACTGTTACATAGTCTTTCATCTAGATTGGTTCTTTAGTTTGCCCATTGGATCTTTTGTCACATCCTGATTGTTCAGTGCATATATTCTGCATTTCAACTGGTTCAGAGGTGTTTCTGTGCTCACAATTTTCCCTATCTAGCTCTGAACACCTGTTCTGAACTTCTGCTGGTGCAGGAGTATTTCTATGATCATCATGCTGCTCAACTAGCTCGGGCAAAATTCTCTGTACATCATCATGCTCAGCTTATTCATGCTCTTCATTACCTTGGGTTACTGTATGAATTGTTTGTCTCTCTGATGAACTTGAAGGGTCTGTGCTATTTTTGAGTTCCAATATCCCCATATGCATGGGAGAATGCATTTGAAATATTGGCTCTCCACTGTCTTGAGGTTGAATAACCTCCTTGACAAAAGGGAATTCAGATTCTTTAAAAACAATATCTCTGCTGGTGAAGAATTGTCTTGTGTGCAAGTCTAGAAGAATGTACCCCTTTTGCGACTCTGAGTATCCCATATGAACTGCCGCTCTTTCCCTTTCAGCAAACTTATCTCCCTTGATCAGATTGGTTTCAATCTAAGACCCTCAAGTGATCAATTGAATCCCTTTTATGGTATAGCAACTCATATGGCGTGCTGCCTCTTAGAACAGTCGATGGTAGTCTGTTGATTAGGTATACTATTGCATTCACACACAGAACCTAATACCTGATGGGAATGGATCCTTGGAATTTCAAAGCCCTCAGAGTATCTAGGATGTGTCGATGTTTTTTTTCCACTATGTCGTTCTGATGTGGAGTATAGGGACAACAACTTTGGTGAACTATCCCAAAGTTGGTTAACAAACTTGTACATTGTGAGTTGAAGAACTCAGTTCCATTGTCCGATCTTAATATCTTTATCATAACTCTAAATTGATTTTGAATCATGGACATAAATTGTTTCGGCACTACTATTACTTCAGATTTGAGTTGCAAAAGATAAATCCATGAATATCTAGAATGATCGTCCATAATTATAAGAAAATACTGCTTTCTATCAAATATAGGAATTTTATAAGGCCCCAAAGATCCATGTGTACAATATGAAATAAAGTCTCAGCTCTAGATGTACTAAGTGAAAATTTTAATCTGGTTTGATTTGCCAACTGGCATATATGACAATTATTTTGTAATGCACTCCTAACAGTACTATGTAATTGCACTATACTCAGCATAATTGAAGATGAAGCCAGCCTCATATGTCACAGTATCTTCCAACTGTATTTGCAACTCTTATTCTACTAGCTAGCTTCTTACCACATGCATCACCTTTAAGTGCATACAGTCCTCCTCTCTCTTTACCAATCCCCTTCATCTTGCCATTGTAAAGATCCTGAAACACACAAAAATTAGGGAAGAAGTTGACCGAACAAGATAGCTCTCTAGTGAGTTTCGACACTGATAATAGATTAAATCTAAAATCAGGTACATAAAGTATATTCTTCACTATCTACTTATCAAACAAACTCGCACTACTAGTATGGGTAATATCAGCTTTTTCCCCAGTAGGTAAGTGCACTTTATCTCAGTCAGATTTGTCTATAACTTTTGTGTCCTTTAACAAATCTAGACTAGAAGTAATATGATGGGTCGCTCCTGAATCGACAATCCATTCCTTTGGTTTGAAATTAGTCATCAGACAAGTGGCTAGACAAGTAGCTATACCTGCCAAGTTAGCATGATGATCTCCAGGTTCCTTGTTGTTCAGCAAGTTCAGGATCTGATTGCACTGTGCATCAGTGAAGTAGTGTGCTTTGTTTTCAATCATTTCGGATCCATCTGCATTTCTCTGAGAAGGTGAAGGTGCATCTGCATAGTTTGCAGCTGCTAGAGGTTCTCTTCTCCAACGATCTAGCCTCCTAGCACCATAATTTTGATTCCCAGTACCAGAGTTCCTCCAGCCATCATTGTTTGCAGTACAATATCTCCTCTTTGGAGCCACTACTAAAAAATGGGGAAATCCGACCGCCAAAACCGATCGATGTTAGTCGGTAATTGGCAAAAATCGATCGAAAATCGACCGATTCATGACGACCGGTAATCGTAACGTCGGTAGAGCTAACCGACCGACTTTGGTCGGTATTTCCAATCGATTTCGGTCGGTAAAATTAATTCAAAAACATAATTGCCAAAAAAATCGACCGAAGTTGGTTGGTACTTTAATTATGTAATTAAAAAATGCACCATCTGAAAATCGAACCGGGGTCTGTACTGTGGCAGGATACTATTCTACCACTAGACCATTGATGCATTTTGTTTTAAGACTGTTTTTTATTTTATTTATACTCTTTAATTATATTTTCGCACGAAAATAACCGACAGATGTCAGTTGATTTTATTTAAAAATAAAATTAACGACCGAATTCGGTCGATTTTTTAAAATGACCGGCCGAATTAACCGACCGATTTCGGTCGGTTTTTTAAATATTAATTTTAATTTATTTTAAATGAAAAACCAACCAAAGTTGGTCGNCGGTAAAATTAATTCAAAAACATAATTGCCAAAAAAATCGACCGAAGTTGGTTGGTACTTTAATTATGTAATTAAAAAATGCACCATCTGAAAATCGAACCGGGGTCTGTACTGTGGCAGGATACTATTCTACCACTAGACCAT
>AWOL01S0076301.1:9734-21743 GCA_000715115.1 Nicotiana otophora | reverse complement strand
ATGTTGTGGTTGTATTACTTGTCCCATTTGAGACTTTAAAAATGATGAAAACTATTGGTAATGGATTAGTATTGTAGATATGATCACGGTTTTGTATAATTAATGAAAATATGTATCATCTTNCCGGGGTTATGTATCTTTTGTTCTTTGTGTATTCGGTTTGAGGTATAGCCGGGGCCTTATTGCCGGCATTATCATTGTACTCTTCTTTATCTATAGAGGCTCCATAGATATAGTGTGGATTGTGTATTGGTGCTGGAAAAGACAAACTATGTTATGTTGTGGTTGTATTACTTGTCCCATTTGAGACTTTAAAAATGATGAAAACTATTGGTAATGGATTAGTATTGTAGATATGATCACGGTTTTGTATAATTAATGAAAATATGTATCATCTTTATTCGTGGATGAGTTTGAGTAGAAGGAAATCTAACAGGCTTGCTCGGTCGGGTTCACTCGGTTGAGCGCCGGTCGCGCACAAAATCCAGGAAAACAATGCGAGGATAAGAGCTTTTGATGATTTGCAGAAGAATGTTACTGGAGACATATACCTGGCATTGCAAATTGGACCCGTCGAATTTCCAGTCTTATTCTAAGTCATGGACGTATTGTCCTCTTGCAACCTGCTGTTAGGAAGGCAATGGATCCATATGGAAGGAGCGGTTCCTTCCACCTTACATCAGTGAATGAAATTCGAATGGGATTTCCAAGAAATTGTTGTTCATTGAGGGTAGAATAACCCCAGCTATTTCAAGAATTCATCTCATTTCATAGAAGAATTAGATGGAGTCACTTTTCATGCAATAGAAGTCGTACAATCAGTGGGTGGAAATGAGGAGTCTAGTAAGATAAAAGCACCACAATGTCAGAGATGGCCATGAGAGAAATGCTGATGTATGGTTACTATCTGGGATCTCGGCTTGGTGACAAGCCTAATGGTATAATTGAGCCAATCCAATCGAAACAACAAATGGGCACTGTTGGTTTAGGGTATGAGCCTATATTTGAAGGGGTCCATTCTGGAAAAGCTGGAAAGAAAACATTTGTATCAGAATAGTCCCTAAGCCTAGGTCAGAGTTTATGCAATAGAAGAGGATGTTGTGGATGTAATGGAGAATCAATTTATAGCAATGATCGAGGAATGTTGTGGTAAACTAATATCAAGACATCATTTATTCGAGATACTGAAATAGGAGAGATCTTGCAGTATTGATCCATATGTGCATCCCTACTTCACCAAGAGCCTTGGTAATTGGGAACTGTAGGTGTTTCTTTTTGAAAATAGCATGATCAATTTAGGCTTGAATCATGCCTGTGCTTTTTTGTTATATGCCTCTCTTCAGGGCGCATGGACGTTCCTTTAAATGAAATGACAAGACTTATAATGAAACCATTGAACAAAGTACGAATGATGAGAAACATTATCAGGAGTACGACGAAAGTATGATGCCCAAAATCCTGGCACAAGAGATCGATCAGCTCGAAAGTCAAAAGAAGCAAAATTTAGAGGAAACAAAAGTGGGAAACTTAGGGAATGAAGAGACAGTGAAGGATACCCGAGTCAGCATACACTTGGAAGCTAGACGGAAATGAGAATTGGAAGAATTACTCAAATAGTACATCGATATAATTGCTTGGTCATATGACGACATGCCCGATTTAAGTACTGACATTGCCTAACATCGATTAACAACCGACCCCGCTCACCCACAAGTCTAGCAGAAGCCAAAAAGGTTCAAGTCGGATTTAAGCCTGAGAATCACGAAAGAAGTCACTAAGCAAATTGAAGCAATGTTGTGAGTGTTACGAACTATCCTACGTGGCTGGCCAACATCATACTAGTGCTAAAGTAGGATGGAAAGATCTCGATATGTTTGGATTATCTAGATCTTAACAAGGCTAGTCCTAAGAATGATTTTTCTCTCCTAAACATTCACATACTCACTGATAACAGTGCCAAACATGAGTTATTATAAGGCCACATACAAGTACGTCTCTGAGTTTGGAGGATTGTAGTAAGCTCGCTGCGGCTAGAATTTTTGGACTTACAGTGCATCGAGGATTAGGTGGGAAACATATTGCAGAAAAAGTCCATTATGTGGTCAGCTTCGCGATCGCAGATCTGTTCTACTGGCCACAAATCCATCGCAGAGTGAAACAGGAGAAGCTTAATTTTTAGGGCTACTTTGTGGTCCAATATGCGACCGCATAACCGTTTCGCGGGTCGCACATCCATTGCAGAATCAACATGACAATATTCGAAAGAAGATTTTGCGGTTCATTATGAGGCCGCATAACTAATATGTCGACCGCAGATTGAACAGACCAACCCAGTTTTGGAGGTCAATTTTGCGGTCCCTTTCGCGGACCACAGTCCTGTTATGCGGTGCACTCTGCGATCACAGAGTTGGGTTTGAAGGGTCCATTTTTTGTATTTTATAATCCGATCCCATTTTGATAAAAAGCCATTGGGGTCATTTTTAAGGCAAAAATCTGGCATTTTTGAAAGAAGTAAAATCTAGTTAGAGAAAGAAGGTGAAGATCCAGCACTCCAACACTCCACTCCTTGATCAAGCTTTGAGAATTCAAGGGAAGAACTCAAAAGGCCTTCTTCTAAGAGGTAAGCCTCTAATCCGTAGATCTCACTTTCAGAATTGGGTTGAATATAGGTAATGCGAAGTATGATTCTTGAGAGTAGGAGTTGGTCATTGTGCATGCATGTTACAATAAAGGTGATGGGGAGGATGCTGAACTAATATTGGGGAACTATCGATGTGAGGATTGGTTGCGGGGTGAAGAAATTCCACCATAGAAACCTTGTAGTCAATTTGCACACTTAATGTTTGATGAAATGCCTAAAAGGCTGAATATTATGAGCACCTTCCTAATAATGGTCCAATTTGATCATGTCTCTATAGATTGAAGTTTCCAAGGGTAGGGGAACATTGTATTAACTCTAGCGAAACCTCAATCGAGGTATATTTGCTAAACTCCTCTTTGTCACGTCCCGACCTCGGGGGAGCAAGCCTGCTAAATTTTCTACTATTCAACTCACCCATAAATAAAGAGAAGATAAATTTCATCAATTAACACCGAGAGTATTCGTGAACAACACAAATTCCATCACCATTAGTTACTCCATTTTAAAATCTCATAATACATACACTTTCCAAGTTGAAGTGAAACAAGTCATTCAAATACAACAAGACTAGTTTGACTTTACCAAAACCTATATATATAACCCATACTGTGTCAACAGAGCCTCTAATACATACAAAAGAGTACAATGATAGTACTGGCAATAAGGCTTTGGCTATACCTCAAAACAGATTACACACGTAACAAAAGGTGCATGACCCCGAAATGAAGTGGGGCTCACCAAGTCAACTGGGAAGAGAGTGTACCACCATCACTGGTTCATGCCTCCCGCGGTGGAACCACCTGCATCCATTAAAGATGCAGCGCCCACGGCAAAGGGACGTTAGTACATTTCGAATAGTACTAGTATGAAACCAAAACACCTATTCAAGGACTTTGAAATACAACATGAATAAGATGAATCATGGTAGCAATAAAAGGACTTAGATAGCCGTTAAAGTCAAACAAATTTATTAAGAACTTCCAATAACATCTATAAATTTCATGTCGGGGGTCCTCTGTAACAACCTTTACACAAAGCAGCCCTGCCGCCTCACCCCAATATATACGGATGGAAGAATTATAATATCATACACTCTACATGAAGCGGCAATGTCGCCTCACCCCAATGTATGTAGGTGGAGGTATAATCACAATACCACAACTCTATACAAAGCAGCCCTTCCACCTCACCCCAATGTATGCAATACCACAACTCTACACAAAGCGGCCATGCCGCATTACCCCAATGTATGCGGGTGGAGGTGTAATCACAATACCACAACTCTATACAAAGCAGCCCTTCCACCTCACCCCAATGTATGCAATACCACAACTCTACACAAAGCGGCCATGCCGCATTACCCCAATGTATGCGGGTGGAGGTGTAATCACAATACCACAAATATACATAAAGCGGAACCGCCGCCTCACCCTAATATGAGTAGGTGGAGGTTCAATCACAATACCAATCTCTACACAAAATAGCCCCGCCATCTCACCCCAACATGTACGGGTGGAGGTGTATTCACATTGCCACACTTCGGATTCCCAAAACGATAATATTTTGCACAAAAGAATTCTCTTCCGATCAACCATTTGGCACATTTGGCCTTAGCAAGTGTAAATACATAAGGTTTCATCATATGATAAAGAAGTGTTTGATCACATTGATTCCGTACAAGGTTTTCTTCCCAAAAAGGGTATAACATAATTAAGTCACAATAGAAAATCTTTAACACATGAGGGTTCGAACAAGTTATGCAATTTGAGGATCAATTTACTATTTATACATCCCACCTCAACGGTGTTTCAAGTTTTACTACACATGATAGAGTTCCGCAAGAATACGGGAATTCAAAGACCAAAAAAAAGAAAAAAAGAGTTTATCCTTCATACCTCGTAAGAGCTTTTTGCAGTGCAACAATAATGTCCCAACACTCCTAACTGTGCCAATCTATATAGGGGGAGAGTACTACAAGCACGATTAGAGGGGTTCGCATGGTAAGGGTTGTTACAACTATGATCCAACCTTTCCCTCAACTAATTTCAACAACAAAACCACCCAAGATTGTTCAACAACTTCCCCACAATCCTTATTAGCTCATGCATGCGATAAATCTACTCTTACCTCCCATAATCAACCCAAATCTGATATTCAAGAATTGGGGGAAGAAATTCATACCTCTTTGATGCCCTAGCAAGTTCCTTTTGATGCAATTCTAAGGTTGGATCAAATTAGAGTAGTGAAATCCTTATCCCTTTCCTCTCTCTAGAATAACTCTCACCTCTCTCTAAAAATATCATATGAACCCTCAAACATGACCCCCAAAGCCTTTTTCTAAAAATGGGATCGTTTAAAATTTCCAAAACTTAAACTTGCCGAAATCGGGTCTACGATCGCAGACCGGACCGCAAAACAGGTATGTGCCCCGCAAAGGGAACCGCGTATAGGGTCCCAAAACTGGGCTATTCGGGTTGGGTCTGTGGCAGCTCTGTGGTCCGCAAACCTGTTTTGCAGTCCCATAATGTGCCGCAGAACTCCCCTCCGGAATTCTTTATGCTGAATCTGCGATGGGTTTTGTGGACAAAAGAAAGGTTATGTAGCCGCATAATAGAACGCAAAACGACCTCCAAAATTGGTCATTTCTTCGCTTCACTCGCGGCAGTTTTGCGGCCCGCAAAGTGATTCTGCGGTCGCATAGTGGACCGCAGAAATACCCTTCTTTGCCAAAACTTTTCTTCAACTATCTATCGCATTATTCAATCCAAAATGTCCGTACCGTGGCGAGCAAGCTCGGCTTATAGAATTTCTCTAATCCTCAAACATATTAGCTCACCTTGCCACCATAAAACCTCGGGTTCTAGGTGAAATTTCACGGGGCCTTACATCCTCCCCCGCTTGGTAAAACAACAAGGAAATAACACCGACCGNAAAAAGGTTATGTAGCCGTATAATAGACCGCAAAATGACCTCCAAAATTGGTCATTTCTCTGCTTCACTCGCGGCAGTTTTGCGACCCGCAAAGTGATTCTGCGGTCACATAGTGGACCGCAAAAATGCCCTTCTTTGCCAAAACTTTTCTTCAACTATCTATAGCATTATACAATCCAAAATGTCCGTACCGTGGCGAGCAAGCTCGCCTTGAGGAATTTCTCTAATCCTCAAACATATTAGCTCATCTTGCCACCATAAAACCTCGGGTTCTAGGTGAAATTTCACGGGGCCTTACATCCTCCCCCGCTTGGTAAAACAACAAGGAAACAACACCGACCCCAATGCCATAAAACATTACATTACCAAGAAGGAGTAACCTCAACATAAGCCGTATAGGGGAAACATAATTTATAGAAAGTTATCTTTCAACATCATGGGAATAATTACATAGATATTCAAATAAATTAGGATACTTATTCTTCAACTCTTCCTCGGCCTCCCAAGTGACATCTTCAACCTGTTAGTTTCGCCATAGTACTTTCACGGAGGCAATTTTTTTATTTCTTAACTTTTGGATTTGCCAATCAAGAATGGAAACTGGAATTTCTTCATAGGTCAGCTCTTCTTTAACCTCAATAGTCTCAACAGGCACAATAAGCGACGGATCCCCGACCACCTTCTTCAACATGGACACATGAAATACCGGGTGCACTAAAGACATCTCTGTAGGTAGTTCAAACTTGTAAGCCACCCAACCAATCCTCTGAATGATTCTGTACATCCCAATGTACCTCGAACTCAACTTCACTTTTTTACCAAACCGCATTATGTTCGTCATGGGGAAAATCTTTAAGAATACCCAATCATCCTCTTTGAACTCCAAATCCCTACGACGCACACCCGAATAGGACTTTGACGACTTTGAGCAGTTCCCAACCGATTCTTAATGATCTTAACCTTATCCACAACCTGATGCATGAGGTCTGGTCCTATAAATTCTACTTCCCTAATCTCGAACCACCCAATGGGAGATCTACACCTCCTACCATATAAAGCCTCGAACGATACCACCTGAATACTAGCATGATAACTATTATTGTAGGCAAATTTTACGAGTGGAAAATGATCATCCCATCTACCCTTAAAGTCAAGAACATAAGCGCGCAACATATCCTCAAGCATCTAAATAGTCCGTCCTGCATGCTCGTCAGTCTGCGGGTGAAAGGTTGTACTAAGATTCACCTGAGTACCCAAACCTTGCTGAAATGTCTTCCAAAAGTTAGTTGTGAACTTTTCCCCTTGATCTGAGATAATAGAAACTGGAGTGCCATGCAACCTGACTATTGTTTTGATATACAACTGAGCATACTGCTCCGCGGTATCGGTAGCCTTAACAGGTAAGAAGTTTGTTGATTTAGTGAGTCGGTCCATAATCACCCAAATCGAGTCCAACTTATGAGGAGTGCGAGGTAGTCCCACTACAAAGTCCATGTTGATCATCTCCCATTTCCACATCGGAATTTCTATGTTATGTGCTAACCCACTGGGCCGTTGGTGTTAGGCCTTTACCTGCTGACAATTTGGACACCTAGCCACAAAGTCCGCTACACTCCTCTTCATATCATTCCACCAGTAGACTTATTTAAGATCATGAAACATCTTTGTGGAGCCCGGGTGCGCGGAATACCTAGAAGTGTGAGCCCCAGTCATGATTCTTTCCCGGAGACCATCCATATTGGGAACACATAGTCGCCCTTGGTACGTTAGTGTGCCATCATCCATGCCAAGATAAAGAGCCATGGTTTTATGTTTATGAATCCCCTTCTTCAATTGTACCAATAATAGATCATTGTATTGCTTCTCCTTGACTTCCACAACAAGCGATGATTCAACCCTATTTTGAACAACCACTCCTCCTTCACTAGAGTCCGCAAGACAAACTCCCAGACTAGCCAACTGATGAACCTCCTTGGCCAACGGCCTTTGATATGCCTCCAAGTGAGCCAAACTGCCCATAGATTTTTGGCTAAGAGCATCTGCCACAACATTAGCCTTCCCCGAATGATATAGAATATCGATGTCGTAATCCTTGAGTAACTCAGGCCATCTTCTTTGCCTCAGATTCAATTCCTTCTGTTTGAAAATATATTGAAGGCTCTTATGGTCTGTGAATATATCCACATGGACCCCATACAAATAATGACGCCAAATCTTCAATGCAAAAACCACTGTCGCGAGCTCCAAGTCATGTGTTGGATAGTTCTTTTCATGATTCTTGAGTTTCCTAGAAGCATAAGCTATTACCTTGTCGTGTTGCATTAAAGCATATCCAAGTCCAATCCTTGAAGCATCACAATATACCACAAACCCATCTATACCCTCTGGTAGGGTCAACACCGGCACCGGAGCCAATCTCTATTTCACCTCTTGGACGCTCCTTTCACAAGCACCTGGCCATTGGAAATTAACTGCCTTCTGTGTCAATTTAGTCAACGGATAGGCAAGAGTAGAGAACCCCTCCACAAATTTTCTGTAATACCCAGCTAAGCCCAAGAAACTGTGAATCTTCGTTAGAGTTGTAGGTCTAGGCCAATTCTTTACTGCTGCAATTTTCTGAGGATCAACCTTGATTCCTTCTCTAGAGACAACATGACCCAAGAACGTGACAGATTCAAGCCAAAATTTGCACTTCGAAAACTTTGCATACAACTAGTACTGATATAGGGTATGTAGCACTACCCTGATATGATCGGCATGGTCCTCTCGACTCTGTGAATAGAGCAGAAAATCGTCAATGAACATTATCACAAATGAGTCAAGAAAAGGCTTGAAGATTCAATTCATAAGACCCATAAAGCTATCGGGGCATTTGTTAGCCCAAAAGACATAACCGGAAATTCAAAGTGCCTATACCGGGTTCTGAAAGCTATTTTCGGAATAGCCTACTCCCTGATCTTCAATTGGTGATACCCGGATCTCAAATCAATTTTGGAGAAGTACTTAGTACCTTGTAATTGGTCAAACATGTCATCTATCCTTGGCAGTGGGTACTTATTCTTGATCTTGACTTGTTGAGCTGTTGGTAGTCAATACACATCCTTAGTGACCCATCTTTCTTCCTTACAAAGAGGATCGGTAGGCCCCAAGGTGACACACAATCATGCCTCATCCTCGGGAAGCGCGACCGGCGCTCAACCGAGTGAACCTGACCGAGCAAGCATGTTAGATACTTTCTACCCAATTAACCCATAATCAAGAAAAGACGTGATTTCATTAAATATACAGTAGGAATCTCATTCATACGACCCTAAATCATTTCATTAGTCATTGCGCCTTTAAGTCTCAAAATACACATTTCTTATAGTTGAAGTGGAACAAGTGATCAAACTCAACATAACTTGTTTAACATTCCTAACACCCATGTACAACCCACATATTGTCTACGGAGCCTCTAAAGATATAAAAGGGAGTAAAGATGGTGTCGGCAACAAGGCCCCGGCTATACCTCAAAACATAACCATAATATAAACAAAAGGTACAATATATGACCCCGGAATGAAATGGGGCTCACCAAGTCCGCTGAGAAGAGGATGCAACACTATATGTGATCAACGTTGTCTGCTATGTAACCACCTGCATCCATTTAAAGATGCAGCGCCCCCGAAAAAAGGGAAGTTAGTACCATCGAATAGCACTAGTATGTAAAGGTAAACACCAACTAAATAGAATGAATAATAATACAAGAGGAACAATCAAGAATTCAATAAGGGCTTCAAATAATAGTAAAACAACAAGTTAAGGATCATATACATTTTCAAGACAATTTCCATATTATTAGGTCGGGTGACCTTTAGTATCGATATTCCACAATTCACAATACCTCTGTATTCTTACACGGAGTCCAATCTCGGCCCGATCGGCTAGGCGATCGCATTTGAGACATTACCACAATTTTATTATAATTTCCAGCACAGTGCCACCATGTGTGCGGCATGGCGTCCGATTATGGCCCGATCGGCTAGGCCATCGCATTTAAGAGATCACCCATATTCAATCAGTCATCTCAATTCATATTTCTTTCCCATACTTTCAATACAATGGCACGAGTGGCCCTAATTATAAAGTTATTCTTGGCGCTAGGCTGTATTTCATAATTCAATTTCCTTTTCCACATTCCAACATTATTAATATCAACAACAATAAGGCTTTCCATTCAAGACGTTAAATTCATATATGAACAATTTGGGAGTCTTAGGCGCATAGAGGCTTTTCATACAGTTTGGCATAACAACCTTTATTTTGATCTTGATATAAAGTCTTAACATTGCTAGCACATATTTCACATTTTGAACACATCCTCAAATAACAAGATAACATGATGAAGCATTTAGAATAAGGATTGAACTTATATCATTCAACACAAACACATTAGAAATCGTCAATTCTATAATGATCAAGGGCTTACTCCAATTACATGAACATCGTGGGGTTTGATTCTAAGAAGAAAGGGGTTTATCCAACATACCTCAATTGATATTCTCAAACTCTAAAATGATCCAGAATTCTTAGAAACTTTAATATATTTTAGAAATATAACAAGTTGGACCAAAAATAGGAAGATGCACGTGGTTCTAGCTCATTTGAGCATATTATCAAACACTAGGTGTGCATCAATATTTTAAGCCCCTTTCTGTGGAAGATTCCATCCTTTCCCAACCCACTCTCTACCATTTTTAGCTCACAATCTTCCCACATACTTCAAGGATACATGCATGCAAGACAAAAAACCCCGCACTTAATAATTTCCTCTCTAATTACCCTATTTTTGCAAAATTTCGAAATTGAAAGCTGGGACATAGGTTCTTACCTTTAGGATGAAGACTCCCTTTGTTAATCCTCAATTATTGAGCAAAACTTGATGGATAATGGTTAAATATTTCTCCCCCACTCTAAGAACTCTCCCTCTCACTCTAAAATATCATAAATGTGCTCAAAATGGTCTATGGGGTGTGTTTTAACGGAATTGGGTCGGGTTTAAAAATTCCAAAAATGAAGCTCTGGAACGGGTTCTGCGGTCGCATAAGCCACTTCATAATGGTTATGCGGTCCGCGAAATGACTGCGCAAATGGGGGTCAGAACTGGAAAGGAACCGGTTTGGTCTGCGGTCACTATGCGAGCCCGCATGCCTGTTTTGTGGTCGCATAGTGCACCGCAGAACCTCCCTCCAAAATATCCCAAGGTGGAATATGCGACAAGAATGCGGCCTGCAAAACGGTTATGGGGTCGCATAATGGCCATGAAATTGGGCATAAAAAATGACCCAGAAATCTGCCCCACTCAGCCCCTTCTACTACTATTAACCTATACGCCTACCTTTGCATCAAGAAAATCCGGATTTTTAGGAAAAAAATATTTTTTGGGGCCTTACATCTTCCCCCACTTAAGATCATCCGTCCTCGAATGAGGGTCAGGGTCTACTATTAGCACCTTATGCAACTCAGTTTTCATACCCTACACCAGCAACCCCAAATTAAACTAACTCTCTAAATTTTCAAATATTTCGCCAAAGTTTCCTTTGTAACTAGACCTATCCACCTCTCAGAGAGCCCTAGAAACACATCTTACAAACAGATACAAAATCCAACGATTTAACATAACTCATAACAACACCAACCGTGGACTCATGTAAACAACATATAATCAAAAGGAACACCTTTACATTAACTGAACAAATGATACAAAATTCATAGGTGACAAGTTCGTAAAAAGAGTACACAGCTATTCAAATAAGTAAGGATACTTCTTCTTCATCTCTTCTTCGGCCTCCCAAGTGGCCTCTTCAACCTACTGGTTTTGCCATAACACTTTTACGGAGACAATTTCTTTATTCCTCAACTTTTGGACTTGTCTATCAAGAATGGCAACTGGAATCCCATATGACAATTCTTCATAACCTCAATGGTCTCAATCGGCACAATAGCTGACGGATCACCATCTACCTTCTTCACCATAGACACATGGAATATCGGGTGCACTAATGGCATCTCGGGTGGTAGCTCAAGTTTGTACGCCACCTGACCAATCCTCTGGATGCTTTTGTATGGCCCGACATACCTCGGACTCAATTTCCCCTTTTTTCCCAAACTGCATAATACCCTTCATGGGGGAAACCTTCAAGAATACCCAATCATCTTCTTTGCACTCTAAGTCTCTGCGACGAACATCCGAATAGGATTTTTGATGACGAAAACTGCTCCTTTATGATCTTAACTTTTTCCATAGCCTGATGTACAAGGTCTGGCCCTATTAACTCTAGTTCCCCAATCTCGAACCACCCAATGGGAGATCTACATCTCCTACCATATAATGCCTCAAATGGTGCCATATGAATACTTGCATGAAAGTTGTTGTTATAAGCAAACTCTATGAGTGG
>AWOL01S0076296.1:40267-81876 GCA_000715115.1 Nicotiana otophora | reverse complement strand
CCAATAGGGGTATTGATTTGTTGCCGGGCACTCAGCCCATGTCTATTCCACCATATTATATGGCCCCAACAGAGTTGAAGGAGTTAAATGAGCGGATGCAGAAGTTTCTTGATAAGGGTTTCATTCGGCCTAATGTAACACCTTGGGGTGCTCCGGTCTTGTTTGTTAAGAGGAAGGATGGTTCTATGCGCATGTGTATTGATTATCACCACTTGAGCAAGGTATAGTGAAGAACAGATATCCATTGCCACACATTGATGACCTATTTTATCAGCTACAGGGTGCCAGAGTGTTCTCCAAGATTGACTTGCGTTCAAGCTATCACCAGTTAAAGATTCGGGAGCTAGATATTCCGAAGACGACCTTTAGGACTCGATATGGTCATTATGAGTTCCTTGTGATGTAATTTGGGTTGACGAACGCCACAGCAGTATTCATGCACTTGATGAACAGTGTATTCCAGCCCTATCTTGACTCATTCATCATTGTGTTTATTGACGACATTCTGGTGTACACAGGAGCCGGGAGGACCATAAGCAGCACCTGATGACCGTGCTTCAAACCTTGAGAGAAAAGAAGTTGTATGCAAAATTTTCAAAGTATGAATTCTGGCTTGATTCGATGGAATTTTTGGGTCATATAGTATCGAGTGAGGGGATTAAGGTAGATCCGAAGAATATTGAAGTAGTGCAGAGTTGGCCCAGACCGTCTCCAGCTACTAAGATCCGGAGTTTTTCTTGGTTTGGCAAGGTATTACCATCGATTCGTAGATAGTTTCTCATCTATTGCTGCACCTATGACCAAATTGACCTAGAAGGGTGCTCCGTTCAGGCGGACCGAGGAGTGTGAGGAGAGCGTTCAAAAGCTCAAGACTGCTTTGACTATATCCCTAGTGTTGGTGTTGCCTACGGGTTCAGGGTCTTATACTGTGCATTGTGATGCGTCGCGTATTGGTCTCGGTGAAGTGTTGATGCAGGACGGTAGGGTGATTGCCTACGCGTCTAGACAGCTGAAGGTGCATGAGAAGAACTATCATGTCCACGACATTGAGTTAGCAGCTATTTTTCATGTCTTGAAGATTTGGCGGCACTATTTGTACGGTGTCCCTTGTGAGGTCTGACCACTGGAGTCTACAACAACTGTTCAAATTGAAGTATCTTAACTTGTGGCAGTGGAGGTGGTTGGAGTTGTTTAGGGATTATGATATCCCCATTCTATATCATCCTGGGAAGGCCAATGTGGTGGCCGATGCCTTGAGTCGCAAGGCGGAGAGCTTGGGTAGTTTAGCATATCTACCAGGAGCAGAGAGGCCATTAGCATTGGATGTTCAGGCCTTGGCCAACCAGTTTGTTAGATTGGATGTTTCAGAGATATGTCGAGATTTGGCTTTTGTGATTTCTCGGTCTTCTCTATGTGATTGTATCAGAGAGAGTCAGTATGACGACCCCCATCTGCTTGTCCTTAATGACACGGTTCAGCACCGCGATGCCAAGGAGGTCACTATTAGGGATGACGGTGTGTTACGGATGCAGGACAGTATATGTGTGCCCAATATAGATGGGTTATATGAGCTGATTCTTCAGGAGGCCCATAGTTTGTGGTACTCCATTAATCCGGGTGCCGCCAAGATGTAGCAGGACTTGAGGCAGCACTATTGGTGGAGGAGAATGAAGAAGGACATAGTGGAATATGTAGCTCGGTGCCTAAACTGTCAGCAGGTGAAGTTTGAGCATCAGCAGCCAGGTGGATTGCTTCAGAGGATAGAGATTCCACAGTGGAATTGGGAGCAGGTTACTACGGATTTTGTTGTTGGGCTCCCAGAGACTTAGAGGAAGTTCGATGTGGTATGGGTGATTGTGGATAGGCTGACCAAGTCGGCTCATTTCATTCCAGTGGTGACTACTTATTCTTCAGTGCAGCTGGCTCAGGTTTATATTCGCGAGATTGTCAGATTTTATGGCATTCCGGTATCCATCATCTTTGACCGGGGTACACAGTATACATCATGATTCTAGAGGTTCGTATAGTGTGAGTTAGCCACCCTCAAACGGATGGACAGTCAGAGCGCACTATTCAAATATTGGAGGATATGCTCCGTGCGTGTGTGATGGAGTTTGAGGGTTCTTAGGATTAGTTCTTGCCGCTTGCAGAGTTTGTCTACAATAACAACTACCAGACGAGCATTCAGATGACTCCGTATGAGGCTTTGTATGGGAGGAAGTGTCAGTCTCTGATGGGTTGGTTCGAGACGGGTGAGGCTAGGCTCTTGGGTGTAGACTTGGTTTAGGATGCTTTGAAAAATGTTAAATTGATTCATGATCGGCTTCGCACAACCCAATCTAAACAGAAGAGTTATATGGATCAGAAGGTTCGCGACGTTGCATTCATGGTTGGGGAGCAGGTATTGCTCTAGGTTTTGCCCATGATGTGTGTTATGAGGTTCGGGAAGAAGGGCAAGTTGAGCCTTTAGTATATCGGACCTTTCAGGATTCTTGAGAGGATTGGAGAGGTAGCTTACAAGCTTGCACTACCACCTAGTCTAGCTACAGTACATCCAGTATTCCATACTTGAATGCTCTGGAAGTATCACGGTGTTCTATCTCATGTGTTGGATTTCAGCTCAATCCAGTTGGAGAAGGATTTGTCTTATGTTGAGGAGCCGGTGGCCATTTTGGGCAGGCTGGTTCAAAGTTGAGGTCGAAGAACATTGCTTCAGTGAAGGTGTAGTGGAGGGCTCAGCGAATTGAGGAGGCGACTTGGGAGACCAAGTATGATATGCGTAGCCGTTATCCTCATCTTTTCACCACTTCAGGTATGTCTCTAGACTCGTTAGAGGACGAATGATTGCTTTAAGAGGGGGAGGATGTAACGAGTCGACCGGTCGTTTAGAGTGTTTTAGCCCCGATCCCCTATTTATTTCCTCCTCTATGCTATATTGTGATTTTGTGACTTGTCGGGGTGTTTGATTTTGGTTTCGGGTGAGTTTCAGAGTGAAATGGGGCACATAGTCCCTAAGTTGGAGCTTTAAGTTGAAAGAGTTGGCCGTAGTTTGACTTTTGTGTAGACGACTCCATACTGGAGTTTTGACAGACCTAATAGCTCTGTATGATGATTTTTGACTTAGGAGCGTGTTTGGATGTTGATTTGGAGGTATGCATGTCATTTCGGCGTGATTTGGCAAAAGTTGGAAAGTTTGGCCGAGAGTTAAATTTATTGTTATAGGGGTCAGATCACAATTCAGGAAGTTGGAATACGTCCGTAATGACATTTATGACATATGTAAAAAATATGAAGTCAATCAAAGTTGTTTTGGTATGAATCGACATTGGTTTCGGAATTCGGAAGTTCATAGTTGATTAGGCCTGAATTTGGGTTGTGATTTGTCAAATCGATGTTGTTTTATGTGATTTTTGGCCTCGAGTAGGTCCGTTATGTGTTTTGGGATTCGTTGGTATATTTGGACGGGGGCCTGGGTGTGGTTCGGATTGAATTCAGACCAATTTTGGACTTAGCTTCATTGCTGAAGTCTCAGTCCTGCTGGTGTCATCGCACCTACAGAGGGATTGAGAGTAGGTGCGGAATCGCTAGTGCGGAAGGCGAGGTGAAAAGGAGAGCCCAGGGCTGGGCTCCCAGGTGTGGATACTAGGGCGCAGGAGCGCCTCCGCAGGCGCAGGAGCGGCCATTTCTTCCACATAAGTGGAATTGGAGGAGGGGGCTTTGGGCAAGACCGCAGATGCGGTCTCCTTCTCTGCAGAAGCGGCATCGCAGGTGCGAGCCATGGTCCGCAGAAGCAAAACTACTGGATTTAAGTGGAATCCAGACCTGCGATGGTTTTTCTGCATGTGCAGCATCGCAGGTGCGACCCCAGGCTCGCAGAAGCGTGTTCGCTGGGCAGAAAATGGGAAATTTCGAGGGTTTGATTCCTAATCCATATTTGGACTTAGAGAGCTCGGTGTGATGCAAATGTTTGGGAGATTTTTAGAGAGATCATTTGGGTAAGAATTCCTAACTCGATTTTGGTTAAATTACATGAATCTATTATTGTTTTCATTGTTAAATTAGTGTTTTGGAGTTAGAAATTTGGGAAATGATTGTGAAACTTCTTAGGCTAAATTTGAGGATTTGGAATGCGATTTGAGGTCGTATTTGAGTAATTCTTGTATGGTTGGACTCGTTATCGAATGGTTGTTTGTAATTTTTGTCGGGTTCCGAGGTGCGGACCCGGGTTGAATGTTTGGGTTGACTATTTAACTCTTTGCAAAGATTGTAATTTCATTGTTTTAATTAGTTTCCTATAGTTTATATTTATAGTATGAAGTTCCTTTGGATAGATTCGTGCCGTTCGGAGTTGGTTAATCGAGGTAAAGGCCTTCTAGTGGATTGAGTTAGCGTGTTTCGAGGTAAGTGACTTGCCTAACCTTGTGTGGAGGAATTATCCCTTAGGATTTGTGTTGGTTGTGATAACTATGATATGTGAAAGCCGTGTACGCAAGCTGACGAGTGTGTACACGGGCTAAATTTAGAAATTACCCGATTTAGCTATGTAGATTACATTCATGCCGCAATTGAGTTACCTTAAAATGTTATAGTCATCATTTCTAGTCTATTTTCACATGTCTACTTGTCTTATTCTCTTACATGCGAACTGCCCTACATGTTTAATTGAAGTTCTTGTTCCCTTTATTATGTATTCATTGTTTGATCATTGAACTGTTTACTTGAAGTTGTTAAATCATGGAATAATCTTGTTGTTGAAATCAGTATTGAGATATAAAGGTCGTGATTCACATTGGGGGCAAAGTGTTAAGTTGTGAAATACCATTCTGTTGAGTTGTTCATTCCAGTTGCTATTGTTGAGACTCTTGTGTACATTGTGGTTGAGCAATGGGCTCTTTACTGTGAAAATGTTGTTACTGTATGGTTTCTCTGGCAAGTTTTGTTATTGGTCACTTGAGGTGCGATTTGTGATACGTTGTGATGTTGATACGCATGCGGTGGTATAAGGTTTTGGGGTTGAAACGCATGCGGTGAGATAAGGTGGGTTTGATACTTATGGCTAGTAGGGGAACTACTAGAAGTCATGCGGTGTGATAAGGTGGGCTAAACGCGGGATGCTATTTCGGTAAAATGATTTTTAAAACTAAACGTAAAGGCTTCCGCGGTGATATAAAGAAAGATCGTGATTTATTCTTGTGATTTGAGACTACGAGGAAATACCTCGGTAGTGGCTCTTGTTGGCATTTCTCCATTTTTGCACTTGTCTTTGGGTGTTGTTTCCTTAGCATATTATTAATTATTTTCTCTGTGTTGCACTAATTGCTTTAGTTCCCTGTAGCAAACCTTTATATGCTATTTGTTGTTTCAATTTCAACACTGTTATTGTTACACTTCCTTACACTTGTTCAAGGTACACCTGCCAGGGTCCGTAGGCCTCGGAGTCCCCCTCCACCTGGATTATTTTATTTCCTTGTCCTTATTTAGACACTATTGTATAGAGATATTTAGTATCACTTCATAGAGCTTGTGACTTGCATTTCGTCGGGTTTTGGGCAATTATGCATATACTGAGTTGTGGTGATTTTCTTATACTAGTTGTTGGATTTTGATACTTTAATTATTATTTTGTTATCTCTGCATAAATGTTAGGCTTACCTAGTCTTAGATACTAGGTGTCGTCACGACATCCTACGGAGGAAAATTGTGGTTGTGACAAAAAGAAAGCAGTAAAGCTGGGTTGCCTCCCAACAAGCACCTAATATAAATTCGCGGCACGACGTAAATCACTTTTTGCCTCCACCTCGAACTTATCACTTGAACCCCTAACAGAGCATCCAGTCTGTGGCTATGATCCTTTGGTGGGGCTACAAAGATAACCCTGGCAAATAATAAATTTTTCACTCTGCACTTTCAGCCTTTAGATGAGGAATGTAATTTTGTTTTTTGGCACAACAAATTCAAGAATGTAGGCACTCTCATCCTCACTCTTTGACTCCCCCATAGGCTCAGATGGCTCGATTACTATCTTACTGTCTAAACACAATGTGAAAAATGATTGGAATGAGGTCTAATGCGCCATACTCATGAATTGTACTACTTTGTAAATCCCTATATATACACATACTCAAGCCTCCCAAAGTAATGTTAAATACTCCCTCATATGACTCTAGAGCACTATTCTTAACATTGGCATCCTTAAGAAAAACATGGTCTAATGATTGATATTCTCGTTTTAGCTCCTCAATTTGGTCTAGAAGATTTTTTTTTCAGCTTCACACAACTCATCCTTAAATTGTTGGGTGTTTCACGCATCAACCTTTGCACTCAAATCTACATCCAAGTTATGCACAACCAAGCCAAAATTGTCAATTTTATGTGCAAGCTCAACTCTCTCCTTAGACAAATCATTCACCAACGTTGATAGAAAATAGTGTCATTTCGTATATTCCCCTAATGGAGAAGGTTCGTTCCAATACCAACCCTTACTCACATATTCAAATTCAGACTTATAAGAGGTCAGGCTATGACAAGACCAAAAATACGAGCTATAAAAGTCTTCCGTCAACCAAGCGTCCTCATCAATAACCTTACCTCCGTATAGTTACACCGCTAGATGTCATGCTGAGAGAACCAGAAACACACTAAGAGAGAAAAAATTAGTTATAAAAATAAAAATATTTACTAGAAAAACAAAACTTGTAAAGATAAAAGTAAAAGTCTAATCTATAAAAACAACTAATTCTAAGTCCACAGCAACGGCACCAAAAACTTGTTACGGCCAAATGCACACGCAAGTATACGCGGTCGTCAAGTAATAAAGTAACTAAAAGTCAGATGTCAAACCCACGAGGACTTGTGATTAACTATTAACTAAATTAGACTATCCTAATTATCTAAACAAGAATTAAATCAAGAAGTATTTGATTCTAAACTAATTAAAATAAAGAAAAATAAATAGTGAACTCTGAACAAAGGACGTGTTGATTTTAATGTTATCAATTCAATAAAAACGATCTAGGGTTATGGGCTATATAACAATCCTATTATATTCTTCACTCTAATTAACTAATTAATTTATCTAGTTTATTGGTTGACGGGGTTAATATTACTCATAAAAATCTATCGATTTCTTACTCGTCTATTCAAGTTAACCTAACTACTATATGTCTATAGAGGCAGAATCAACAAGAATATATTTATAATTCTCGTATAGTAACCAAGAAAGGCAATTAGCATATGTCTATCCTAACGGCGAATCTATTCCATGATGACCAGGTTCAAGAACTTGCTCTACTCAATCATATATGCAATATTGAATTCCCACTTCAGAGTTCAACTCTAGATTCGTAGATGGTATTTAATTGGTGATCAAGCAATCAAATAATTAAGCGTAGGATTGAATAAATAAATCAATATGATAAATCAAGAAATCAAAATCAATATCCAAATAACAATACTCATGAAAGAACCACCACCCTAGAACGTGAAGTTTAGCTCCACAGAGACATGGTAGCCAAACAATAAATCATACAAAGAAACATAAAAATTACTAAGTTTGGTGGAAGAAAAGATGAAACCCGTCCACCACGGTGGCTCTGTGCTCTCCCTCAAAAATAGGTTTAGGACCTCTTTTATCGAAGTTGGGACCGTGTAGGGCCGAAATAACCTTGTCCCGCACAAAATAGGAAACTTCCCGTCACTCAGTGCCTAGGGTAGCACGGGGCAATTGACGCAAGGTCTGCGAACGCGACGGCATGTTTGGCTTGAATCTCTAAATACAACTGTTCGAAATAGAATTAAACAGTACAAATACAATAAGAGAAGGTGACTCCGAGCCCTGTGAACGCGACGGCATGTTTATCTTGAGTCTCCACAACAGTGCTCGACCAGCTAGCTAATAACCAACAATAACCGAAGCACCTAGATCTGCACACAAAAAGAGTGCAGAAGCGTAGTATGAGTACACCACAACGGTATCCAGTAAGTATCAAGACTAACCTCGGTGGAGTAGTGACGAGGGACAGTCAAGACACCTACCGGACTAAATAACCTGAACAAGTGTGAAGGTGAACTAACAGAGAAACAATATTAATATAAATCTACGCAGAATATGGAATAGAAAACAATACTTGCAATGATACACTAGTAACAACAATAATTAACAGGAAGCAGTCAGGAAATAGTGTTATAGAGTATGCTGAACACAGTCTAAGTCTGCTGAAGCCAAATAAAGGAAAACCAGCAAACACTCAAACAAGAACAACCGCTTTCACACCAAATCTGTTCAAGCTTTTCCACGAGGTACCGAACCTCATAATCACAGCTCACGGGTCCCAATTCATTAACCCTAATCACTTGGCATCATGTGCCCACATTATAACTCATAACTGCAGAGACGACTCGCGTGCCAATAGAACAATCCTCACACAGAAGGCAAGTTGGCAAAAGTACGTATAATGGTCAATAATGTCAGGATTCGTCTTCTAAAACCAAAATGGGTGATTTAATACGTGTAAACTTGTGCAAGTATTCTACCACAATTCAAGTCAACAAATATGAGTAGAGACAATGAATGGCACATAAGGAAACAATCACCACGAAATATACAGTGTAATAAAGACAGCAATGACATTGAAGCAACGACTAGTACAACATTAGCTACATAGAATTGAGCAAACATGGCAACACGGAGGAAAAATAATTAATAGTATGCTTAGGAAACAACAATCAAAGACAAGAACAACGAATATGGAAATGTCAACAAGAGCTCTACCGAGGTACCGCCTCGTAGTCTCAAATCATAAAGTGAATCTCAAACTTTCCTTATACCAATTACAAAAAGGATAAGAATAACTTCATTTAAGGATAGACAAATTACAAAAAAGATAATGATAATTTCAATTAAGGATTAGCAATTAGGGAAGGATAGCATGGAAATAGAAGAGGCAACAACTTCAGTTAAGTCACATAAGAGTTTAATCGGCAATAAGGGTAAAACATGAAGCAATTAATTCCAAATAAGACACGTAAAGGTAAAACTAGTAAATGGGGGATTTAACATGACAAAACAACTTCATATCTAATGAACATAAGAACCTAAAATCCCTAAACGGTCAAATTTCCACAATTATGACCGAGCACATACTCGTCACTTCGCGTACATGGCCTTCACATGACACAATTAACAAATATTACTCAAATCATAAAGGGTAGTTCTTCCACACAAAGTAATCAAGATACTTACCGCAAAGAAGCTAAATCGATACTCTAAAATGACCTTCTCGAGTGAAACAACCTCCGTACGACTCAAATCTAGCCAAAATAACTTTAATTCATAAATAAAACTCATAGAAAACAATTCCGGATAATAAAGCGTCAATCTTTAATAAAAACAAAATGTTAACCCCCGGGTCCTCACCTCGAAACCCGATAAAATTCGTAAAACCCGAACACCCATTCGATGAAGAGTTCAACCATACAAGAATTACCAAATTCCGATATCGAATTGCCCTTCAAATCCTCGTTTTACATTTTGAAATATTTCTTCACATATTCCAATTTTTCCTCAACTGAAAACACTAATTTAATGATAAAAATAAAGATGAAATCATGAAGTATAATCAATTTCGAGTGAAGAATACTTACCCCAAAACTTTTCTTGAACACCCACGCAAAATCGCTCAAATCCGAGGTCTACAACTCAAAATGTGGTAAAAATGGCTGAATCTTCGAAATAGAGTTCTTATAATCTGCCCCAGTGATTCCTCGTACACGATCGCGGAACATTCCTCGCGATCACGAAGAACAAAAATGAAGTCACACCTGCGACCCTCGGGACCCCGTCGAAACATGCCAACAAGTTCCATAACATAACGCGGACCTGCTCGAGGCCTTGAATCACATCAAATAATGTCGAAACTACAAATCGCAGCATGAATCGAACTTATAAATTCCCAAATCTTCTAACTTCTAAAACTCATGCCGAAACATATCAAATCAACCCAGAATGATGCCAAATTTTGCATTCAAGATCCAAAAGACATAACAAAGTTGATTCAAGTCTATGAATCGCATTCCGACCCCAAAGTTACCAAAGTCAACTCTCGGTCACACCTCTCAACATTCCAAAACATCAATTTTCCAATTTTCGCCGAAATGCTTCAAATTACCCTACGAACCTCCAAATCCAAATCCAGATTCACGCCTAAGTCCAAAATCACCATACAAAGCTATTGGAATTATCAAAACTCCATTTCAGAGTCATCTACACAAAAGTCAAATTTCGATAAACTCTTACCGCTTAAGCTTTAAAAACAAGAATCATTCTTCCAAATTGACCCCGAATCATCCAAGAAACGAACTCGACCACACACGCAAGTCATAACACATAATACGTAGATGCTCGAGACCTCAAACCGCCGAACGAGATGCTAATTCTTAAAATAATCGATCGGGTCGTTACAAGTAGCATGCCGCCTAACTTTCAATTCTTGCACTTTCCAAATTCAATTTGGTGCCTGCCGCTTTATTCCTTGTAGCGTTAGACTGCTTAATTTTTCTTTCCAAGATTCATAATATCAAAACTAAAGATACTTCTCTTCCAATTAAGTTCTCACTAGATTCTTTTCGTTATTTTCTGATTTTCCATATCTTGTCTCTGCTATATTACAAAATTAATGATCTCTTTATCCCTCTAGTGAGTAAACCAAGATGTAATCTCTTGAATGCCTCAATAATTACTTCTTCTTGAATTGTTTTGTGCATTTTGCTCCAAAGTTCCATCTCCAAAGTACCTACATTATTCATTAACACCCAAATAAGTGTAAAACTCCATAATTAAGCTAAAATGGGCACTACTGCGCACATCATTTAGACAGGTTCTAGAAAGGCATATAGGAAGGAATGGATTAATGCGGAATGAAGAAATCTAATATGAAAGAAAAGACAAATAAATTAGAGAATATCGGATTATATTTCTTTGGATCTGAGTTGAATCATGTCTATTTCAAACCCCCTAGATTCGGATTCGACTTTTGAGCCTTTTAACAATTAACCAATTTAGCAATTCAAATATATATTACGTATTCAAATTCGGTTGAACGAGAGGAGGAAAAAAAGAGGAGATAGAATCCAATTCTTTTAGATACTTTATCTAAGAAACTCTACCCATCTAGAACATAGATGGGGTATATCTCGCCAAACTGGATAAAGTTATTATTTAAATCTAGACTCTAAAAGAATATGTATGTTGATCCATATCAATTAGTTAGAAATTAATTCGAGCGATGAAAGCCCATACAAATTAATCATGTGCCAGGAACTAGATTTGAACTGGTGACACGAGGATTTTCAGTCCTTTGCTCTACTAGCTGAGCTATCTCGGCTATTCCCAATGTAGTATCCTTTTTTATTAGAGAACTGGGGTCTATGTCAATTAAAAGGACAAAAGTAGATTAAAATTTTTATCAAAGCCAGAGAATTTCTTCGATTTTCAAAAAGATGACTTTGTAAGTTTCAGTACGAGTAATGATATTGATAGGGAATCGTTCAACCAGGGGTTCCATTCTCAAAGATGTTCATTTCTGNTATGAGTAATGATATTGATAGGGAATCATTTTGATAGGGAATCATTCAACTAGGGATTCCTTGCTCAAAGATGTTCATTTCTATGTGTATCATATATATCACAAGACTTGTGATAAGAGAAAGCCATTTACGCTCAAATCCATTTCTAAAAGAATAGAGTGAATGAGAAAGATAAGGAATTTGGAACCGCTAAGGAAAGGGGGTCAGATAAATAGTTGGGGAGTGAAATAGTCTTTTTGGGGATAGAGGGACTTGAACCCTCATGATTTTTAAAGTCAACGGATTTTCCTCTTACTATAAATTTCATTGTTGCCGGTATTGACATGTACAATGGGACTCTATCTTTATTCTCGTCCGATTAATCAGTTCTTCAAAAGATCTATCAGACTATAGAGTGAATGATTTGATCATTGAATATTTAATTCTTTCTTTAATGTAGAATCGATTCACACAGTGGCGGAGCCAGGATTTTCATTAAGGGGAGTCAAAATATAAAGAAATAAACTCACCAAGAAGTCAAGGGGTGTCATTATAAAGTATATATATATATTTTTTAAAACTTACCCAGCTAAACAGTGTAATTTTCCGACGAAAGGGTGTCGGTTGACATCCCTTGGGTGCATGTGGCTCCGCCACTGGATTCACACAAATTCTTCTATTTTTATAGAACAAATACGGATTCGGGTCATCATTAATCATTTGACATAGTATTCAATACGTATGTATATACGTTTATCCTTCACTTCATTCTTTTTCTTTCTGATGTTTCGATGTAAACGTTCCTCTACCAATGCATTTAATTCCATTTGTTATAATAGTTTCCATTGAGTCTCTACACCTATCCTTTTTTCTGAACCTTAGTTTTGTTTTCGAAAAATAGGATTTGGCTCAGGATTGCCCATTTTGTTTAATTCCAGGGTTTCTCTGAATTTGAAAGTGATCACTTAGTAAGTTTCCATGCCAAGGCTCAATCCAATTAAGTCTGTAGCGTCTACCAATTTCTTCATATCTCCTTTCTTTTTGAGATTAGGATCTCGTTGTGATACTGATTCCTATCTCGAAAACATGTTTTCTCCTCTTTGATATTCTTAACTATCTTCTATAGGAGACCTTTTTTTGTCAAATCAAAAATGATTTTATCATTTCGGAATTTGCAATTCAAAATAGATAGATATATACCCCATCTATATGTCTCTCTTCCTCTCAGGACCCAAAAACCACAAGTCGTGATGGCACCTAACCCGACCCGTTAGGTCAGCCAATAAACAATTAACACAATTTTAATAAAATAAATATGGTCAACAATTGATATATCTGGATTCCAAACAATGACCCGAGGACTGGTAATACAAGACCTGAGCTACTAAGACTGGATTACTGCAAAAACGGATATAAAATAAATACAACTTCTGTTTGAAATGTACATAAACAGAATTCAACTCTAGAACTACCCAGGGACAAGTAGTAGCCGCATCCGGAAGGCACAAACATCTTCAGATTCAGCCCCCGTCATCACCCGCAGCTCCGCTCCAAAATCTGCACGCAAGGTGCAGAAGTGTAGTATGAGTACAACCGACCCCATGTACTCGGTAAGTACCTTGTCTAACCTCGGTGATGTAGTAACAAGGCTTTTTAGTTAAAAGATACTCATGGATATAACCTATACAGAAGACCAGCAATAGAACTATATTAGAACATAACAAAATAGGGTACAAGGAAACAATTATGTGAAGCAGTAGATGATTTCCAGAAGAACCACGATTAATATTCCTCAATATCACGACCAATCCTTTCCTTAGAGTAATAAATCCATAAATTTCATAGTGTGAGAAATAAACTTAAGACATCAAATCCCACGGCACGGCAACACCCTTCGTGCATTTATCTCATCCTCACCAAATATACATATAACGGTACCAACCAGGTGAAAGAAATGCTGACAACAGTAATGTCAAGGTAGAAAAAATAGGAATGATGACATCAATTAGGAAAAAAGAACATAATTCCACCTAACTGGCATGGTAGAAGGCATAGATGTAGATATAACAAATGGGGGGGGGGCATGATCTTTATAAGCTAACAAGTATAGGCATGAATGGCTAACCTGGTAGAATGTTCATACTAAGGTGCAACAAACTAGATACGACATGGATGTAAATATAACAACAGGAAGTAGGCATGATATTTGCAATTAAACAGATAGACTGCATGGACAACACAACAACAACCGAGATAGAGGACAAAGACAGAACAACAATGACAAGTCACGTAGATAACATGGGTACAACAGTAACAACTCTAGATAAAGAAATGAATGTACACCCAAGGAAAAGATATTACAACATAAGGCATGTCCCCCGTCCTCGCCTGTACGGAAACACCCTTCGTGCCATGAACTCATGATAATATAAAAACATGGTAATATAAATGAAATGACACAACATCACCCTTCATGTTTTTACTCTCCTCCTCACATGATAATGTAAATGAGATCAGGATAATATAAATGAAATGGTACGGCATCACCCTTCGTGCTTTTACTCTCAAATGAAATGGCACGCCATCATCCTTCGTGCTTTACACTTTTCTTCACATGATAATATATATGCAATGGTGCAGCATCACCCTTCGTGCTTCACACTCTTCCTCACCAAGCATATGTATATCAATGACAAGCAAGGTAGGAAGTATAAATAACATCAAGGAGAGTGGTTAAACGAATGTTCCAAATGAACCTCAATCACAACTTGCAAGCCAACAACAGTTCAATAAACCCTCAAGAACCTTATTGTCCAAGTATTTCAACCAATAAAAATAATGATCTACAACTCAAGTATAGAATCTATTATCTCAAGAATAACGGTCGTAGCAATGTATTATTGATTAAGCACAATGATGACCGAATTAGACACAACAATATTTCTCAAAATGTCGTCGAATATTAATCAAGTTATAATAAACTAAATCTTGGATCCTAATATTTAATTCCATATTCTTAGTAATCTAGAAGTCAAGTAAGACATGAATCCAGAAGGTCACGTAATTCTACAAGGCGCAATTTGTAGTATAGTTTACCCCTGAGCATGATTAATCCCGGCACATACATACACGCTCGCCACCTCATATATGTATCACCCCCGCATATAGCAGATAATGGCAATTTGTAGGAAATATTCGCTCAATAAAGTTAGGCAAGACACTTACCTCAAACAAGCTGAATCCAATGCTGAGCAAGCTAAACAATACTCCAGAAATTCCATAACCGGCTCCAGCACCACTCTAACACTCAACTCCAAGCCAAACGTCCCGAAACTAGTCAAACAATCACGGAAGCCAATAAAAATATACTCCAACATTATAATTGATTAATTCATAACACTCCCCAACTCCGCTCGAAAAGCCAATAAAGACGACCCATAACACCACTAATTCAAATATATAATTTATTCATAATTTCATGTCCAATTTTATGGTAAAATCCGAAAATACCAATTTCTAGATTTTCTACCAAAATTCCAAATTTCTACAAATTCCCATGCTTAAATCCATATATAAACCATGTATTTAACTCACAATGTGAAAAAGTCACTTACCCCATAATAGATGACGAAAACGGCACTCCAAGATTGCTCTAAAATTGGCTCCCATGGACGAAATGAAGTGAAAATAGGCCAAACCCCCAATTTTAAAAGAACACTGCCCAATCCGACCTTCTTCGCGAACGTGACACTGCCCACGCGTTCGTGAAGCACAACGTGCATCAGCTCCAAAAGTCCTCCTTTGCGATCGCGAAGAAATGCTCGTGAACGCGATGCCTTACCAGGCCTGACCATCACAAATGCGGAACCATCCTCCTGAACACGTAGGCCAAAAACTCCCAGGCCCAGCTTACCTTATGCGAACGCGACCAGTCAATCGCGAACGCGGAGCAAAACTGCCCAGATATTCGCGAACGCTACTGCCTTCTCGCAAACACGTTGAAAGAAATGGCCTCCAGTCCAAAACTTTCTTCGCGAACGCATCTCTCCTTGTGCGTTCACGAAGGACAAAACCAGCACCAGCAAACCAGCAACAGCAACGTAGCCAAACTTGGTCCGAAACACACTCGAGGCCCCCGAGACTGCTTCCAACCACACTAACCAGTCCCAAAACATGAAACAAACCTGCTCGAGTCCTCAAATCACACCAAACAACATCAAAACTATGAATCGCACCTCAAATCAACATCAACGAACTTTGAACTTTCAACTTCCAAAACTCGCGCCGAAACATACCAAATCAACCCGAAATGAACTCAAATATTGCTCACAAGTCCCAAATGACATATCAAAGCTATTACAATACCCGAAACCACAATCCGAATCCGATATCCTCAAAGTCAACTTCTGGTCAAACTTATGAACTCTCCAAACTTTCATATTTCTAACTTTCGCCAATTAGTGTCGAATCCTTCAAGAAATATCCAAATGCAAATTCGGGCATATGCCTAAGTCCAAAATCACCATCCAGACCTAACGGAACCATCAAAACTCCGATATGAGGTCAAATTCTAAGAGTCAAACTTTGTCAACTCTTCCAACTTAGAGCTTCAATCATGAAGTTCATTCTTCCAAATCGATTCTGAATAACCTGAAAACCCAAACCAACGATTCACACAAGTCATAATACAGCATGCGGAGATACTCGTACCCTAAAACTACCGAACGAAGTGTAAATATTCAAAACGAGCGATCGGGTCGTTACGCTTTTTGCCATTTTGCTATTCAATTTGGAATACTTGAACGGTCGATTCTTTTGTTTTTATCTTCACTTTCGCCTGAAAGTGGAGGAATGTCTCATTAGTTATAACTAACCATTCCATTAAACAATTAGAATTTGAAATAAATATTGAACGACATATATATATGATATAAAAGNCATTTTGCCATTCGATTTGGAATACTTGAACGGTCGATTCTTTTTTTTTATCTTCACTTTTGCCTGAAAGCGGAGGAATGTCTCATTAGTTATAACTAACCATTTCATTAAACAATTAGAATTTGAAATAAATATAAATATAGAATGAGAGATATATATGATATAGAATCAAATATAGAACTGTAATAAAAAATAAAAAGGATTTCAAATGACAAAAAAAGAAATGAAAAAGAACATTTACCATTCAAATTGAAAATAAAAATAAAAGAATATTAACAATATTTACAATCATTATTTAATAATATTAGTATTAGAATTGTGATAAATCGAAATTCAATATCGCTATATTAATCCTTATGTTCTAGAATATTCAATATAATATTTAATAGTTAATAACTAAGATTCCAATTCCAATAGTTTAGCCAATTACTATGCATATAAGATTTCTGTTATGTGGCTTCGCTTAGCTCAGAGGTTAGAGCATCGCATTTGTAACGCGATGGTCATCGGTTCGATTCCGATAGCCGGCTTTTCCCTATTCTTTTTTTTATTCCATTTTTTAGATGATTCATAATGTTCTNATGTTCCTTTGAAATCAAATAATATTGAAATAGAGCCTTCTTCCTTTCCCAAAAGCTATCAATTTGTTATTGGAACTTCCAATTATGTCAGGAAAGGATTATAAATATAATAGAAGGAGGTTTGTATATTTATCCAATTCAGCACATTCTTCTTTTCTTTATAGTAATTGTACAAGTACACTATTTCAGTAAACTTCGCTTCATTTAGTTCAGTTTAGTTTTAGTTTAAGTTTATTCTCTAAAATAAACTTCAATAAAAAATAAAATAAATTGAAATAAGAATTAATTCGAAATACTAAATGTCACGACCCAATTCTCTTATAAGCCGTGATGGTGTAACGATTCGGCCGGTCGTTTCGAGTATTACAGTCCTGTTCCCCCATTTACTGCTCACTTTATTCTTTACAGTTGTTGTATGACTTACTAGGGTAATTTGGTTCGGGTCCGGAAGGATTTCAGAGAAAAATGAGACACTGAGTCTTATAGTTGAAAACTTAAGTCGGAAAAGTTGATCAGATGTTGACCTATATGTAAACGACCCCGGATTTGCATTCTGATGATTCCAATAGCTCTGTATGGTGATTTTTGACTTAGGAGCATGTCTGAAAAATTATTTGGAGGTCCATAGTGGAATTAGGCTTGAAATGGCGAAAATTATATTTTTGGGAAGTTTGACCGGGGGTTGGCGTTTTGATATCGGATTCCGATTCCGGAAGTTGTAGCAGGTCCGTAATGTCGAATGTAACTTGCGTGCAAAATTTGAGGTCAATCGGACATGATTAGATAGGTTTCGACATCGGTTGTGGAAAATTGAAGTTTCAAAGTTCATTAATTTCGAGTTGAGCTGTGATTCATCGCTTCAATTTTGTTATGTATGTTTTGAGGCCTTGAGTAGGTCCGTGGTATGTTATGGGACTTGTCGGTATGTTAAGACGGGGTCCCGAGGGGCTCGGGCGTGTTTTGGATTGATTTCGGATACTTTTCCTTTATGTTTTCACTATTGTGTTCTGCTGGTTTCTGGTGTCTCAACCTTTCATCGCGTTTGGGTGACATGTATCATGAACGGATAGTGTATTTTGATGGCAGTGGAATTTCTTCATCACATTCGCGAATATTGGTCCGCATTCGCGTAGAGTTGGGGCAAATCTTCTTCGCGTTCGCATATGAGGGATCGCGTTCACGTAGGGTTGAGCTGGGAGCTGGAGCTGGAGGCCTTTCTTCATCCCGTTCGCGTAGTTCTGTCCCCGATGTATATCGCGTTCGCGAGGCTTGTGCCGCGAACGTGTAGAGTATTTTTGGGTCACTGATATTTTGTTCATCGCAATCGCGATGGTTTTCCCGCGTTCGCGAAAGAGGACGTCTGGGCAGTGTATATAGTACTCTATTTTGAAGGTTTGGAACGTTTTTGCATTTTTGGAGTTATGGAGCTCGGATTGAGGCAATTTTTGGAGCAATTTTCATCTTGTAGACTGGGGTAAGTGTTCTTTACTCGGTTTGGGTTATATTTCCTTAATCTATCTTCGTTTTTGATAATTGGATTGTGAATTTTAAAGAGGAAATTGGGGGTTTTGGCCTAAAGTTACATAAAGTGGATTTTTGAGTTTTGAACATCAAATTGGAGTCGGATTTGAGAAAAACTAGTATGGTTGGACACATAATTGATTGGGTTGTTGGATTTTATCAATTCTGTCGGGTTTTGAGGTGCGGGCCCGGGTTGGGCTTTTGACCGGTTTTGGGCTTTTGATTCAAGATTTGATCTTTTTCGATCGGGATTGGTTCCTTTAGCATTGTTTGATGTACTTGAGTTGTTTTTGGTTAGTTTTGCGCCGTTAGGAGGTCGAAACGCACAGGATGGCATCTTTGGAGCATGGCTTGCTCGAGATTATTATTGGCTTGTTCGAGGTAAGTAACTCTTCTAATCTTGGAGCTGAGGGTATAAACCCTAAATATATGTGTTATGTGTTTGATTTTGAGGTGACGCACATGCTAGGTGACGGGCGTGTGGGCGTGTACCGTGTGAATTGTGATTTTTGTTATTTTTGTGGTACTTTGTAGTTACATGAACTTGTCTGAAATCATGAAATCTCTACGTACTAGAGTAATAGAGCTGTGATTATGTTAGAAACCATGTCTAGGCTACATTCTTATCATGTTTGAACCTACTGAGGTCATTTATGTTGTTGAATAATCTGCTTTCATTGCATTACATACTCAGTCATATGCATTCACATGCATATCATATCTCAGTTCTATTATTATTTATTGATGCATCATATCATTATTTTCGGGCTGGTATCTTGACATTGTGAGCCAGAGAGACCGGAGAGATTGATGACTGAGTGAGGCCGAGGGCCTGATTGTAAGGATGATTATGGGATCGGGCTGCACGCCGCGCGAGGTGGGTATTTGGGTGATGCATGAGTGGTTGCGCATTGGTTATGTTCTTTCGGGTTTGTGTGGCATTGTGTTATTTGCTTCTACATGGTTATGGTAATGCACTTTGAGTACTTGATGTCGGATTGCGCGTGGTTATTGATTTTGAGCATGGTGGCTGAGGTATTTCATATGGATCAGTGTTTGGATGGGGTCGCACATGGCGGCAGAGTTATGTTGAGACATGATCCTTTGTGTTAGATTCGTGTGTTATGGTTCTACGGTGTTATGGGTTCGTATCATTGCATTGGGGTGGCACCCGTCGAGCTTGCAGGACGGTTCTCTTGTTTGAGTCATTTTCATGATTGAGTACATTTGGAATATTGCTTATTGGTGCACGGATTGCACGGGTTGTGGATTTAGATAGTATTGGTGTGGCGTGTCAGTAGCGTAGCTGGTATTTGATAAGATGAAGTCATCGGATCTAGGATGGGTGCTATCAAATTTGATTGTGGTGTATTCGGAAGAATAATATCGAAAGTCGACTTAGAAATTTGCTATGATTCTTGTCGAAGGAGAGGGAGCTCCATGACTGGTGGATCTAATGAATGGTTACGAGTTTCTGTGTGTTTCTTTCATCATCGGTAGTGTACGAAGGTTTTAGAATGAAGTCTTGTTTGTTATGAGGTTTATTACCGGCATTGGGTTGTTTTGAGCAGCTACTGTGATTAGAAATCATTGCTTCGAGCATTTGAATTATGTGGTAATTGAGTTTGGAGTATTTGAGCTATGGTTATGGCTTTTGGTACAATTTGTTTGGACTTATATAGTGTATAGGTCGCGGGATTCCGATCTAATAAGAAATTACGGATGTTGGAAATTGGATTCTAAGGCTTGTGGGCTGGGTTGAATTAAGAAATTTCAGTTATGTCGTGTTATCAACCTATATGGGATAGGGTGACGCGGGGTCACCCCCGGGTACGTGTGTGGTAAGATGGAATAGTGATTTGGTGGCTTGGAAACAACTCTAGGCACGTTCGAGAAGGAACGTATGTTTAAGTGGGGAAGGATGTAATGACTCGGCCGGTCGTTTTGAGTATTACCTCCCTGTTCCCCCATTTACTGCTCACTTTATGCTTTACAGTTGTTGTATGACTTATTGGGGTAATTTGGTTTGGGTCCGGAACGAATTCAGAGAGAAATGAGACAGTGAGTCTCATAATTGAACACTTAAGTTGGAAAAGTTGATCGGATGTTGACTTATGTGTAAACGACCTCGGATTTGAATTATTATGATTCCAATAGCTCCGTATGGTGATTTTCGACTTAGGAGCGTGTCCGGAAAATTATTTGGAGGTCTGTAGTGGAATTAGGCTGGAAATGGCAAAAATTGAATTTTTGGGAAGTTTGACCGGGGGGTTGACTTTTTGATATCGGGGTCGGATTCCGATTCCGGAAGTTGGAGCAGGTCTATAATGTTGAATGTGGCTTGTGTTCAAAATTTGAGGTCAATCGGATATGATTTGATAGGTTTCGGCATCGGTTGTGGAAGTTTGAAGTTTCAAAGTTCATTGATTTCAAGTTGAGGTGTGATTCGTTGCTTGAATGTTGTTATGTGTGTTTTGAGGCCTCGCGTAGGTCCGTGTTATGTTATGGGACTTTTTGGTATATTAGGACGGGGTCCCGAGGGGCTAGGGAGTGTTTCAGATTGATTTCGGATCATGTTCCTTCATGTTTTCACTATTGTGTTCTGCTGGTTTCTGGTGTCCCAGCCCTTCATCGCGTTCGGGTGGCATGTATTGCGAACGCGTAGTGTATTTTGATGGCAATGGCATTTCTTCATCGCGTTAGCGAATATTGGTCCGCGTTCGCATAGAGTTGGGGAAAGTGTTTTTTGTGTTCGCGTATGAGGGATCGTGTTCGTGTAGGGTTGAGCTGGGAGCTGGAGCTGGAGGCCTTTCTTCATTGCGTTCGCGTAGTTGGAACCACGTTCGCATAGTTCTTTCCCCGATGTGTATCACGTTCGCGAGTCTTGTGCCACGAACGCGTAGAGTATTTTTGGGTGACTGATAGTTTGTTCATCGCGAACGCGATGGTTTTTCCGCGTTCGCGAAAGAGGACGTCTGGGCAGTGTATATAGTACTCTATTTCGAAGGTTTTGAACATTTTTGCATTTTTGGAGCTATGGAGCTCGGATTGAGGCGATTGTTGGAGCAATTTTCATCTTGTGGACTGGGGTAAGTGTTCCTTACTCGGTTTTGGTTATATATCCTTAATCTATCTTCATTTTTGGTAATTGGATTGTGAGTTTTAAAGAGGAAATTAGGGGTTTTGGCCTAAAGTTTCAAAATGTGGATTTTTGAGTTTTGAACATCGAATTGGAGTCGGATTTGAGTAAAACTAGTATGGTTGGACTCGTAATTGATTGGGTTGTTGGATTTTGTAAATTTTGTCGGTTCCGAGGTGCGGGCCCGGGTTGGGATTTTGGCCGGTTTTGGGCTTTTGATTCAAGATTTGATCTTTTTTGAACGGGATTGGTTCCTTTAGCATTGTTTGATGTACTTGAGTTGTTTTTGGTTAGTTTCGGCCGTTCGAAGTTTGGAACGCGCGGGATGGCATCTTTAGAACATCGTTTGGCTTGCTCGGCATTGTTATTGGCTTGTTCGAGGTAAGTAACTCTTCTAATCTTGGAGCTGGGGGTATGAACCCTGAATATACGTGTTATGTGTTTGATTTTGAGGTGACGCACATGCTAGGTGACGGGCGTGTGGGCGTGCACCGTCTGAACTGTGATTTCCGTTATGTCTGTGGTACTGTGTAGTTACCTAACTTGTCTGAAATCAATAAATCTCTACGTACTAGAGTTATCGAGCTGTGATTATGTTAGAAACCATGTCTAGGCTACATGCTTATCCTGTTGGGACCCACTGAGGTCATTTCTGGTGTTGAGTAATCTGCTTTTATTGCATTACATACTCACTCATACGCATTCACATGCATATCATATCGCAGTCTCTGTTGTTATTCATTGATGCATCNCTCGGCATTGGATTCATCTTGTTCGAGGTAAGTAACTCTTCTAATCTTGGAGCTGGGGGTATGAACCCTGAATATACGTGTTATGTGTTTGATTTTGAGGTGACGCACATGCTAGGTGACGGGCGTGTGGGCGTGCACCGTCTGAACTGTGATTTCCGTTATGTCTGTGGTACTGTGTAGTTACCTAACTTGTCTGAAATCAATAAATCTCTACGTACTAGAGTTATCGAGCTGTGATTATGTTAGAAACCATGTCTAGGCTACATGCTTATCCTGTTGGGACCCACTGAGGTCATTTCTGGTGTTGAGTAATCTGCTTTTATTGCATTACATACTCACTCATACGCATTCACATGCATATCATATCGCAGTCTCTGTTGTTATTCATTGATGCATCATATCATTATTTTCAGGCTGGTATCATGACATTGTGAGCCCGAGAGACTGGAGAGATTGATGCCTGAGTGAGGCCGAGGGCCTGATTTTGAGGATGATTATGGGATCGGGTTGCACACCGCAGTAGGTTAGATTGGCTTACTATAGCACGTGAGTTGTCCGTGTGATTCCAGATATTGATATTATGGCATGTGAGTTGTCCGTGCAGCACGTGAGTCATCCGTGTGGATTATAGCGCTTGGGTTGTAGGAGCCCCTCCGGAGTCTGCACACCACCAGTGAGTGCAGGTACCTACTGAGTGTGAATGCCGAGTGCTAAGTGACTGGGAGGACGGAGTGAATTGATACTCTGAGAGTATGCATATGATCTTTATCACTGATTTGCATCGCATTTTGCATGCACACTTGACATACAGGGATAGAGATGCATTTTTCCTCATGTTGTATAGTATCACGTCATTTATGACTTTTCATACATTTTTACATATGGGCATAGAGAGATATCTTACACTTGCTATCTGAAAGGAAAATGAAACATCTTATTTATTGTTGAAAGGATTTTAGAGAAAAATCACAGTTTTCAAACATACTCGTATTTTGGTTGTTTCGGTAAAATATTGGGATTTCGCTGAGATACTTAAAAAGAAATGCCTATTTTTTTCTGGAACTGTGAACGAACTGAGCCTTTTATTTATGAGATACTCGTTTGTTACTTGTACTATGCTATTATGAATTGTTGTGGAATATTGGTGTTGGACCCGACCTTTTTGTTAGCTCGTCACTACTTTCAACCTAAGTTAGGTTTGTTACTTATTGAGTACATGGGGTCGGTTGTACTCATACTACACTTCTGCACCTTGTGTGCAGATGTTGGCTGCTGATGTTGCTGTGCTCGATGGGAGCTGGATTTGAAGATGTACCTGCGTCCCGGTTGTAGCTGCCTCTTGTTCGTGGTAGCCTTAGATCTATAAAAATTCTGTTTATGTACTTTTTCAAACAGAGATGTATTTATTTCATTTCTGCTTTATAAACTCTATTCTTAGAAGCTCATGATTTGTACTACCAGTGCTTTGGGAATGTATAACATTCAGATAATTTCTTTACTTAATTGCTTTATTAATTGTTATTGGAATTGGTTAGTGATTAACTGGCTTACCTAGCGGGTTGGGTTAGGTGCCATCATGACTAGTTGGATTTTGGGTCGTGACAGATGGCGCCCAACATTACCACTACGTTAGCCAACAGTGAATTAAACCATGTCATGTCTCTTTTAATATTTTTTCAAGTAATTAAATTCTATTTAATAATAAAGTAAGGAGTGGGAAATTTGATAACTGAAATGAAGACGATTGAATAGCAATCATGAAGATACAAGTACTCCAAAACCATAAAGTCTACTAGTGTGTGTGCCAAGACTTGGTGTCACAAGTGTATGAGTAACTAGTAGAATATACCAAAAGTCTGACTACTGTCCGAAATATAGTAGACAGAATATAAGTACAAAAGAGAGACTCTAGGGGCTGCAGAACGGTTCGGGAAGCAACTCACCACTAGGCTCGGGATATCTAGGATGCGCGCCGGTAGGACCGCCATATGCACTTGCCTTAGATCCTGCACGATTAGTGCAAAAGTGTAGCGTAAGTACATAAACAACATGTACCCAGTAAGTATCAAGTCTAACCTCGAAGAAGTAGTGACGAGGGGTCGACATTGACACTTATTGTGGGCTAATAATAAATAAATACAGAATCTAAATGAGCATGGGTTATGTAAATAATAATAATAACTCAATAACAAGCTGAAAGTAAATAATCCTTTCACACATGGTAAGTGCCAAATAAATTTCCATCTTATATAATTTTGCCTCTCAAGCCAAGGAAGGATATCAAATATATGATTACACTTCGAGTGTTATCACACACGATTATGTCGAGGTCATATGGCCCAATCCAGAATAATGTGTACACTGCTGAGGGTCGAGTGGCATGAACCGTAGATGCATCTATTTACTGTCGAGGCGTTTGGCCCGCTCCACAAGAATAGAGGATACTTTATAAGCATTTGACTTAAACGTTATTAAAGGCTAATACACAATGTAATGCAAATTCCATTAACAGTCTTTCACAACTCCTCTGACGAGTTCTAATATACTTTAGGCACTTTAATTAACAAGTAGGGTACAAACATTTCAAATAATTCATGATTTGGATCCTAAAACTACCCGGACATAAGCATAATTAGTAGCTACGCACGGACTCTCGTTACCTCGTACGTACATAGCCCCCACAATTAGAAGAAAACATTGATTTAAATCACCTATGGGATAAATTCCCTCTTAAAATGTTAGACAAGAGACTTACCTCGTCTCAAGGCTCACTTTCCGGTCACAATTTCTCTCTAAAG
The DNA here is from genome assembly GCA_000715115.1 of Nicotiana otophora. Taxonomy (NCBI): domain Eukaryota; kingdom Viridiplantae; phylum Streptophyta; class Magnoliopsida; order Solanales; family Solanaceae; genus Nicotiana; species Nicotiana otophora. Next base: position 56,585 of record AWOL01S0076296.1, on the reverse strand, counting down.
CCCCAACTCGGTTCCGAACAATCCAAAACTAGTCAAATGTTATATAAATTAATCAATACATGTTCAAAAGTTTATATTCTAACTATTAGAGTGATTACCCAACCCCAATTGAAGGATTCCTAAAATTCATCCCCGGGCCCACATACCCGGATTCCGAAAAGTTTTGAAGAAAGTTGTTATCCATAACCTCACGAAATTAAATATATAATTTTCACTCAATTCCCTAACCATTTTCGTGGTTAAATCCCATTTTTATCAAAACCTAGGTTTCTCATCTAAACCCATGATTCTCACAATTTTACATGTTAAAATCTACCCATAATCTATGTATTTAACTCACATTATAGAGAAATTACTTACCTCAAAGTGCTAGGTGAAAACCCCTCTCCAAGAGCTCCAAATTCACCCAAGAGGTGAAAGAAGATGAGTCAAAATCGTCTAAGTCCCGCATTAAATGGACCATTCTGCCTCCAGGACATCCGCATTTGCGGTCCCTCGGCCGCATCTGCAAAAGGTTCATCGCAGATGCGGTCCTCACCTAGCTAGCCTAAGTCTGCATCTGCAGAATGAGGGCTCGCTCCTGCGATGCCGCTCCTGCTGCAAATGAGACGCACTTGCGCAAGTCCCGCTTTTGCGGTCGCGCATATGCGGTCGCTTTGTCCGCATCTACGATTTATGGCTGCCCATGCTGGACCGCTTCTGCAGATGCTGGCTCGTTTCTGCGAGCTCGCACCTGCAGCTGGCCCTCCGCAGGTACGATTACACCAGAAGTTGGGTGCTTCAGCTGTTCACCCAAGGCTAAATGATCTCTACGCACCGTCCGAATGGCATCATGGGCCCCGAGGCCCCGTCCAAACATGCCAACAAGTTTGAAATCATAAAACGGACTCACTCGCACCCTCGGAGCGTGACAAACAACATCAAAACTAAGAATCACACCCCCAAACCAATTGAATCAACTTATGAACTTCAAGTTCTTCCAACTTACTCCGAACGCGCCCAAACATACTTAAACTACTCAGAATGACACCAAAGTTTGCGTGCAAGTCTCAAATAATTTCCAGCTCGGAATCCCAAACGGACCTCGATAACACCACAACCTACTACAAACCAAATTTAAAGAACTTTTAAACCTTAAATAAGCAAACTTTCAACCTTAAGCATCGGAACTCTCTCGGGTCATCCAAAACTCGATCCAAACATACACCCATGTCCAAAAGCATCATACGAACATATTGGAACCGTCAAATCCCGGTTCCGAGATCGTTTACTTAAAATATTTACCAAAGTCAACCTTAGCCTTTTAAAATCCAACTAAGGAACTAAGCATTCCGATTTCAACCCGAACCTTTCCTAATCCCAAACTAACCATCTATGCAAGTCATAAAACAGTAAAAACGCATACGAGGAGTCTTATTTAGGGGAATGGGGACCTAGGAAGCAAACCGACTGGTTGGGTCGTTACACTAAATATGAAATAAGAATAAGGATTTTTTATGTCGCGTTACCGAGGACCTCGTTTCAAAAACATACGCCGCTTGGGGGCATTACCAGGACTAACTAATAAAACGCCTAGGACCTGAAATGATCTTAGAAACCAATCGCATTCCGGGAAAAAATCTCAATATCGTGTTCATCTAGAAGAAAAACAAAAATTGTGTTTTCATTATGGTCTTACGGAACAACAATTACTTAAATACATACGTATCACCAGAAAAGCCAAGGGGTCAATACGTCCAGTTTTACTATAATTACTTGAAATGCATTTGGATAACATCCTTTTTCGATTGGGTATGGTTTCAACTATTCCCGCAGCCCCTCAATTAGTTAACAATCGACATATTTTAGTTAATGGTTGTATAATAGATATACCAAGTTATCGCTGCAAACCCCAAGATATTATTACGGCAAAGGATGAACAAAAATCCAAAGCTCTTATTCAAATTTCTATCGATTCATCCCCTTTAGAGGAATTACCAAACCATTTGACCCTTCACCCATTCCAATATAAAGGATTAGTCAATCAAATAATAGATAGTAAATGGGTCGGTTTAAAAATAAATGAATGACTAGTCGTAGAATATTATTCTCGTCAAACTTAAGCCTCAAACTGAAACTGAGGGTTCGGAAAATTTTCTTCCCTTTAGGCGAAGTAAATTAACATAAGGTTATGAAAAATAAATTCGAGTTTGATCTTGATTTTCCCCATTTTTTTATCATAGACCAAGGATCTATTTTCATTCCATGTCTACTGCCTGTAGCCCATCCGAAACACAGTCGAGGCCCTCGAGATCCTGTCAAAACATGCCAACAAGTTTTATAACATAACGCGGACCTGCTTCAGGCCTCGAATCACATAAAACAATGTCGAAACTACAAATCGCACATTGCATCAAACTTATAAATTTCCAAATCTTCTAACTTCTAAAACTCGCATCGAAACATATCAAATCAATCCGGAATGACGCCAAATTTTGCATGCAAGTTCCAAATGACCTAACAAAGCTAATCCAACACTCGGAATCATATACCGACCTCGATATAACCAAAGTCAACTCTCGAGCAAACCTCTCAACCTTCCAAAACTTTAATTTTTTCAATTCTAGTCGAAATGCTTCAAATTACCCTACTGACCTCCAAATCCAATACGGACTCACGCCTAAGTCAAAAATTACCATACGAATCTATTGGAATTATCAAAACGCCATTTTGAAGTCATCTACATAAAAGTCAAATTCTGGTCAACTCTTACCGCTTAAGCTTCAAAAATAAGAATCATTCTTCCAAATTGACCCTGAATCATCTAAAACCCGAACTTGAACACACACGCAATTCATAACACATAATACGCAGTTGCTCGAGACCATAAACCGCCGAACGTGATGCTAATTCTTAAAATGACCGGTCGGGTCGTTACAAGTAGCCTGACGCCTAACTTTCAATTCTTGCACTTTACAAATTGAATTTGTTGCCTACCACTTTATTCCTTGTAGCGTTAGGCTGCCTAACTTTTCTTTCCAAGCTTCATAATATCAAAACTAAAGATACTGCTCTTCCAAGTAAGTTCTCCCTAGATTCTTTTCATTATTTTCTCATTTTTTTATATCTTGTCTCTGCCATATTAAAAAATTAATGATCCCTTTTTACCTCCGATGATTAAACCAAAATGTAATCTCTTGAATGCTTCAATAATTACTTCTTCTTCAATTGTTTTGTGCATTTTGCTCCAAAATTCCATCTCCAAAGTGCCTACATTATTCATAAACACCCAATAAGTGTAAAACTCCATAATTAAGCTAAAATGGGTATATTCAATATCAATTATAATCAAAAAGCGGTAAAAATACAGGTAAATTAGTGTCAAAATACATAAAAATATATCCTACATCACCACCCCACACTTAAACCTTTTTTTGTCCTTGAACAAACCACAACTATAACAGACGAAACAAGATTAAGCTCCTACTATTCAAAGCACACTACACTTATGACCATGGTTGATTGCAAAAATTAAGCTAGAGTATATGCATTCAACACACACTTCCCATAACTTCGTCACATACTTCAAGAATATTCAAAACAAAGACAACATGCTTATAACAATCCCAGCCTCAAAAACCGACTCAATGTCACAATGCATTCATGACTTGAGCACTCAACATCGTAGATAAGCCTAATAAGGTTACCTATCCCTCGTGAAACCATATGCCCTCACAACAAAATCAAAGAGAGTAAGAAGAATCCATACATTCGAATCAAATACTCAAATATATTTTAAGGACTCATATATCAAAGAAATGCCGCTCGCTCTCACAAAGAAGTTACATACATGCACTTGGTACCATAGGCTTGACCTTAATGTAAATCTCTACTAATGTTAGATCACTCGATCTAAAATCAGTTAGGACGTTATATAGTTGTAATGTGGGCTAAGGGACGGGTTGGATATATTTAGGAATAATGGTTCACCCTCCTAAACAATTTAACACATCACATGATAACTTAAGCGCACATTCTTCAATACACTTTAATTTCACAACTAAAATTACCCCAACAATGTTCCCTCTATCTTTAAGTACTACTTTAATTTATACCCCACTAGCAAGAACAAGACAATAATTTATTTGTCTACATACATTTTTTTTTCTTTTTTTCTTTTTTAAGTTTTGTTTTCAAATATTCTTTTCCCTTTTTCAATTTCCACTAGTGGTGTATTATTTTACAAAAGAAGTGCACATTTCTTTATTTCATTGGTTCCACTCGAAAGCCCCCCCAATTTTCCTCCTTACTTCTTTTAGCAATCATTTTTATAATTAAAGTGCTTTAAAAGGTCAAAGGATCAAAAAGTATCACTTAATAACAAAAGGGATATAGGCTTGTAATGTAGGTGCCAAATAAGTCTATAGTCTCAAAAGGTTTAACTAGGGATATAATTTATTTGTGATAAGCAATTAAGCTCAAAAAGATCAAAGAAAGGCTAAAATCATTTTTCAAAATTAGCATCACCTAAAATTTCGCTTCAACTCACATGTTGGGCAAGTTCTAGACACAATCTCACCACACATAGCACATGACTCACGAAGGACGGTCACATTCCTACTCTCAAACTAATGCAAGTATTCTCAAACTAATCCAATTAAACATGGCATCATGAATAACTTCAACAGATAGGGAAGATGCTACACATGCCAAAGCCTAAAGATGCTACTATCAAACAACTTAAAGGCGCCTAGGTTCATCATTCTTCCTCCTTTTATTCTCTAAATTCCTCCGGTTCAAACTACATCCCATGGAAAATAACCAAGGCACAAAGAAAAACCACGGGAGATTATTACTACCCTAAGAAAAATAAAAGATATATTTTTGTGTTTTTCTATTTTATAATTTCTTTTGGTTTAGACTTTAACCCCCCCAAAAAGTTGTATAAGAGATCTACTGTCGGGAAAAGTCCAATTGTTTTTCATTTTTTCCCTCTATTTTTCTTTTTTTAATATATTTTTTTATTTTTTTAAATTAAGCTATTAAAACTACTACTACTATACTACATCATTAATTCTAGTAACTATGCATTAAAAACAAGAAGCTAGCTAACAATAAGACGATAAAAACTAACAATATAATACTATACAAATCATAGAGACTCTTCCACCCCACACTTAAAAGATTGCAGTATCCCCAATTCACGAATAAAGCAAAAATAACAAAGGTGAACAAAAAACTCTCTGAAAGGCCAAAGGCCGATCAATAACAGCTCACTGGGTACTCAGACTTCTCCCAAGGATGGTTCTTTGTGCTGGTATCTCACACTAGTTCCAACCATATGCCTTACTTTTGCACACTTCCAGTGGGTTATCTTCCTATGCTTATAATCCTACAAAATAAAATAACACTAAAAAAATAATAGAAAAATAAAATAAACAAAAATAAAAAAAGGTATTAAAACTGGGTCGCCTCCCAACAAGCGCCTAATTTAACGTCGCAACACGATGTAAACCACTTTTTGCCTCCACCTCGAACTTATGACTTGTACCCCTAACAGGGCATTCAGTCTGCGGTTATGCTTCTTTGGTGGGGCTACAAAGATAACTAGGCCAAGTAATAAATTTTTTACTTTACACTTTCGGCCTTTAGATGGGGAATATAATTTTTATTTTTTGGCACAACAAATTCAAGAATATAGACACTCTCATCCTCACTCTTTTACTCCCTCATAGGCTCGGATGGCTCGATTAATCTTACTATCTAAACAAAATGTGGAAACATGATTGGAATTAGGTCTAATGCGCCCTAACTCATGAATTGTACTACTATTTACATCCCCGTATATACACACACTCAAGTTTCCCAAAGTTATATTATCTACTCTCTCATATGACTCTAGAGCACTCTTCTCAATATTGGTATCCTCAAGAAAAACATGGTCTAATGATTGATATTCTCGTTTTAGCTCCTCCATTTGAACTAGAAGATTTTGTTCAGCTTCACACAACTCATCATTAAATTGTTGGGCGTTACATGCATCAACCTTTGTACTCAAATCTGCATCCAAGTTATGCACAACCAAGCCAAAATTGTCAATATTTTGTGCAAGCTCAACTCTCTCCTTAGACCAATCATTCACCAATGTTGATAGAAGGCAACGTCATTCTGTATATTCCCTTAATCGAGAATATCCATTCCAATACCAACCCTTACTCCCATATTCAAATTCAGACTTATAAGAGGCCAGGATACGACAAGACCAAAAATAGAAGCTATAAAAGTCTCCCGTCAATCAAGCGTCTTCATCAATAACCTTACCTCCGTATATTCATCTCCAAATGTCATGCTGAGAGAACTAGAAACACGCTAAGAGAAAAATCAAATAGTTATAAAAATAAAAATATTTACTAAAAAAGCAAAACTTGTAAAGATAAAAGTAAAAGTCTAATCTAGAAAAATAGCTAATTCTAAGTCCCCGGCAACGGCGCAAAATACGTGTTATGGCCAAACACACATGCAAGTATATGCGATTGTCAAGTAATAAAGTGACTAAATATCGGATGTCGAACCCACGAGGACTTGTGATTAACTTTTAACTAAATTAGGCTATCTTAATTATCTAAACAAGAATTAATCCGAGAAGTATTTAATTCTAAATTAGTTAAAATAAAGAAAACTAAATAGTGAACTCTAAGCAAAGGACGAGTTGATTTTTATGTGATCAATGCAATGAAAACGATCTAGGGTTATGGGCTATCTAACAATCCAATTGTATTCTTCACTTGAATTAACTAATTAATTTATCTGGATTATTAGTTGACGGGGTTAATATTACTCATAAGAATCTATCAAGTTCTTACAATTCTATTCAAGTTAACCTAACACCTATATGTCTATAGAGGCAGAATCAACAAAAATGCATTTATAATTCCCGTATAGTAACCAAGCAAGGTAATTAACATATGTCTATCCTAACCGCGAATCTATTCACTGATGCCCTGGTTCATGAAATTTCTTTACTCAATCCTATATGCATCTAGAATTTTCACTTTCGAGTTCAAATCTAGATTTGTAGATAATATGTAATTGGTGATCAAGCAATCAAATAATTAAGCGCAAGATTGAATAAATAAATCAATACGATAAATCAAGAAATCAAAATCAATATCCAAATAACAATACTCATGAATGAACCACCACCCTAGAACGTGAAGTTTAATTCCACATATATATGGTAGTCAAACAACAAATCATATAAAAGGCATAAATATTAATAAGTTTGGTGAAAGGAAAGATGAAGCCCGACCTCCACGGCAGCTCCGTACTCTCCCTTGGTCAAAGGTTACTCTAAAAAACGTCCTCTCCCTCCAAAATAGGTTTAGGACCCCTTTTATAGGAGTTGAGACTGTGTAGGGCCGAAATAATCTTGTTCGGGGAAACAAATAGGAGACTTCCCTTCACCCAACGCCCAAGGTAGCATGGGGTGTTAGCCATGGCGCTGAATCCAGTAGACCGCTACCTAACTTTCAATTCTTGTGCTTTCCAAATTCAATTCGTTGCCTGCCTCTTTATTCCTTGTAGCGTTAGGCTGCCTAACTTTTCTTTCCCAACTTCATAATATCAAAACCAAAGATACTTCTCTTCCGGGTAAGTTCTCCCTAGATTCTTTTCGTTATTTTCTCATTTTTCATATCTTGTCTCTACCATATTACAAAATTAATGATCCATTTATCCCTCCAGTGAGTAAACCAAAATTTAATCTCTTGAATGCTTTAATAATTGCTTCTTTTCCAATTGTTTTTTGCATTTTGCGCCGAAATTTTATCTCCAAAGTATCTACATTATTCATTAACACCCAAAAAGTATAAAACTCCCTAATTAAGCTAAAATGGGCATATTAAATATCAACTATAATCAAAGAGCGGTAAAAATGCAGGTACATTATTGTCAAAGTACATAAAAATATGTCCTGCATCATAAGAGTTGTCCAAGGTTTGACTTTTTAGTAAAAGACCGCGGAATTGAGATTTGAGGGTTGCAATAGGTTCTTATGGTAATTTTGGACTTAGGCGTATGTCCGAATTTGGATTTGGAGGTTCCTATATTATTTTTGGCTCTATTTGGCGAAAGTTGGAAAGTTGAAGGTTTAGAAAGTTTATAAGTTTGATCGGGAGTTTACTTTGAGGCTAACGAGGCTGAATTGTTGTTATGGGAATTGGAATAATTTAGTTTCATCATTTGGGACTTGTGAGCAATATTTTGTGGAATTACGAGTTGATTTGATAGGAATCAAATGTTGGGTTCAAAGTTAGAAATTTGATTCCAAGAACATTTGAATTTCTTGAGTTTTGATGCTTGATTCTTGATTTTGATGTTGTTTTTATGCTTTAATATTACGAGCGAGTTGCGTCGCATTTATACACTTGTTTAGATGATTGGATAGGGTCCTTGGGGGCTCGGGTAAGTTTCGAGATGATTTCGGATAATTTTTGGGAAGTTGTCCATTGCTGGTACTGATGTTATCGCATTTGCGATAAGTTGATCGCAGTTGTGGACTTCACATTTGCGAGGTTGTAATCACATTTGCAACTGAGCAGACTTAGGGGTGGTTTGCATTTACGGTCAATTGGTCGCATTTGCGAGCCTCACATTTGCAATGTTTTTATTCGCATTTGTGACATCTAGAGCTTGGTTATACTGGAAGGGTTCCGAGATTAGCTCATTTTATTATAATATTTAGATATAAAACTTCGTTAGGAGGCAATATTTGAGAGTATTTTCTTCCCAAATTATAAGGTTAGTAATTGTTACCTATTCTTGAATTAATTCCATGATTTTCCATAGACTTTACTCTTAAATCCAAGATTTCATAGTGTAGACATTGGGGTTTTGGAGTAAAACTCATGAGAGTTAATTTTGGGGATTTAGCCCTCAATTTGCAGTTGGATCTTGAAAATAATTATATTTTTGGACTCGTGAGATTACGAGTCATCATGTGTCACAACCCGGAATTCCCACCTTTGGGACCGTGATGGCGCCTAACAGTTCACTCGCTAGGCAAGCCAACGTTAGAAAAATGCTTAAACCAATTTTTAAACAATTCAAATAAATAAACCAATTAAATTGAGATAAAGCTAAAATGAAGTGTGAAGTAGCATAATAACCAACATATCTAAATACAACCCGGATCTGGAGTCACAAGTTCACAAGCTTCTAGAGGTTCTACACATAATGTTTGAAATAAATACAACTGTTTCGAATGAAATGAACAGTAAATAAGGAAGAGGAAGGAGACTTCAAGGTCTGCGGATGCCAGCAGATCTACCTCAAGTCTCCAAATAGGCCAATCCGTGTTGATGCACCTCACGTACAGCTGGGACCAGTACCAAAATCTGCACAAGAAGTGCAGAGTGTAGTATGAATACAACTGACCCAATGTACTCCATAAGTGTTGAGCCTAACCTTGACGAGGTAGTGACGAGGCTATGACAGGACACCCACATAATAAAACATGTACGAACGAAGATATATGTGCAACATAGTAACAAATAAAGAATTAATAAGTAAAATTGGGAGGGGACATGCAAATGGGGAACAAGATATGATAATTACAACACGAATGACAACATAAGATAGTCAAATAAATCCTCAACCAATGAAGATGGATAAACATAATGAATAAAGATAGCACGGTATCATCCATCGTGCTTTTACTCTCAACCTCACCTTGAAATGATAATAATTGTACGGCATCACCCTTCGTGCTTTTACTCTCGATCTCTCCATGAAACAATAAATATGACACGGTATCACCCTTCGTACTTTAACTCTCTTTCTCACCATGTATTAATCAGTAAATGAAACGAATAACGGCACGGCATCACCCTTCGTGCTTTAACACTCACCCTTACCATGTAGTAATGAATATAAAAATAAACAAGAATAAACCTTACGCCGATAATGGTTCCGAGATACCAATCCTCAAATTCAAAGAAATACTCAACCATCACAATTTAATTCATAAATGCGGGATGAACGATCAAATAAGAAATAAACTAATCTAAGCATCAATTTCATGAGTAAAGAAGGCAATAAATTACAAGCAACAAGTCCCACCCGCATGCTTTAATCCAACAACAATGCATAAGTACTCGTCACCTTACATATACGTTTTACCCTCGCATTTAAACATGTATAAAATAGGTAAACAAGTCCTAATCTCTCAAGTCAAGGTTAACCACGGCACTTACCTCACTCCGCAGTCAATTCAGAGCTCTACAGGGGCCTTTCCTCTAGAATCCGCCTCCATACCAACCGTATCTAACCACAATCGACTCGATAACGTCAAATAATGCTAAGGGAATAAATTACAATACATAAAGATAGGTTTTTTCACTTTTTCCAAAAAGTCAAAAAAGGTCAACCATGGGCTCACTGGCTCAAAACCCGAGGTTCGGATCAAAACCCGATTAACCATTCACCCCAAGACCGGTTGTGTAATTTGTTTCAAAATCCGACCTCAATTAAATGTCCAAATTCCAATTTTACAAAAATCCCTTATTCTACCCAAATTCCCAATTTCTACCATGAAAATCCTAGATTTAAGGTAGAAATCTTATGAAATGTAGTGGGTAAATGAAAGAAAGTAGGTTAGAGTCACTTACCAATGAATTGAGGAAGAAAAGCTCTTGGAAAAATCGCCTCTAAGGTTTTTAGGGTTGAAAATTTGAAAGAATGAGAAAAATCCCGTCTATCTCAGTTTTTACCCAGCTACGGATGTCGTAATTGCGAAATATTGTTCGCAATTGCGAACATCGCAATTGCGAGAAAGAGGTCGCAAATGCTCCTCTCAGAAGCCCAGTCATCACAAATGCAATATTTTTGGCCGCAAATGTGAACCCCCAGCTCTCGCAAATGCGGGCCATTTCTTCACAAATGCGAAGACTGTCAAGAACCATGTTGAGTCGCAAATGCGACTCTGCCTTCGCAAAAGCAGAATCAGCAAGTTCGCAAATGCGAACATTTACCTTGCAAATGCGAGGACCCCCCAGCCTGCCCATGCTTGTAAATGCAAAGCCTTGTTCGCAAATGCGAGGCTCGCAAATGCGAGAGTTGCAACAGAAACCAGAAGCAAAAGGCAGCAGGTATGATTCTAAGTCCAAATTAACTCTGTAGCCTATCCGAAACTCACCTGAGCCTTCGGGGATCCAAACCAAACATGCACACAAGTCAAAACATATCATACGAACTCACTTGGGCGATCAAAACACCAAAATAACACCTTCAACTATGAATCAGACACCAAAACAAATGAAATTTTCAATGAAACTTAAGAATTGTCATTTTAACAACCGGGCGTCCGAATCACTTCAAATCAACTCCGTTTTGCACCAAACTTTGCAGATAAGTCATAAATATAGTAATGAACCTACACCAAGCTCCGAAACCAAAATCTAGACCCGGTAGCAACAAAGTCAAACTTCGGTCAAATTCATAAATTCTTTAAACCTTTAAACTTCAAATTTTCAACAAATTATGATAACTCGAGTTAGGGACCTTCGGATTCGATTCCGGGCAGACACCCAAGTCCCACATCACGACACGTACCCACTGGGACCGTCAAAACATGGATCCGACTCTGTTTGCTCAAAACTTTGACTGAAATCAACTAAAATGGATTTTTAAGGCACGAATTTACATTTTAATCAATTTTTCACATAAGAGCCTTCCGGAAAATGACTCGGACTATGCACACAAATCGAGGAAGGCTAAAAGGAGCTATTTGAGATTTCAGAACACAGAATTAAGGGTTAAAACTCTAGATGACCTATCGGGTCATCACATTCTCCACCTCTAAAACAAACGTTCATCCTTGAACGGACATAGAAAAGTACGTGGACTGGTGAAAAGGTGCGGATAGCTACTCTTCATGTCCGACTCGGACTCCCAAGGGGATACCTCGACCGACTGACCTCTCCATTGCACTCGAACTGAAGGATAATTCTTAGACCTCAACTGTCGGGCCTGCGAGGCTACAATAGCCACCGACTCCTCCTCATAAGTCAAATCCTTGTCCAACTGGACTAAGCTAAAATCTAACACATGGGATAGATCACCGTGATACTTTCGGAGCATGGACATATGAAATATTGGATGGACTGCTGATAAATTATGTGGCAATGCGATCTTGTAGGCCACCTCACCCACTCTCTGAAGAATCTCAAAGGGTCTGATATACCTAGGGCTCAACTTTCCCTTCTTTCCGAACCTCATCACACCCTTCATGGGTGAAACCCGGAGCAACACCCTCTCTCCGACCATGAATGCAACATCACGAACTCTATGGTCAGCGTAACACTTCTGCCTAGACTGAGTTGTGCGAAGTCGATCCTGAATAATCTTGAGCTTATCCAAGGCATCCTGTACCAAATATAAACCCAACAACCGAGCCTCCCCAACTCAAACCATCCAACTGGCGAATGGTTCCGCCTCCCGTATAATGCCTCATAGGGAGCCATCTGAATGCTCGATTGGTAGTTGTTGTAGGCGAACTTCGCAAGTGGCAAGAACTGATCCCAAGAACCCCCAAAATCTATAACACAAGCTCAAAGCATATCCTCCAATATCTTAATAGTGCGCTCGGACTGTCCGTCTGTCTGGGGATGAAATGTTGTGCTCACCTCAACCTGCGTGTCCAACTCACATTGTACAGCCCTCCAGAAGTGCGAGGTAAACTGTGTATCTCGATTAGAAATGATAGACATGGACACACCATGAAGACGGATGATCTCGCGGATGTAGATCTCAACCAACCGCTCTGAAGAGTAGGTAACTGTCACAAGAATGAAATGTGCTGACTTGATCAGCCTATCCACAATGACCTATACCGCGTCGAACTTCCTCTGATTCAGTGGGAGTCCAACAACAAAATCCATAGTGATACGCTCCCACTTCCACTCGAGAATCTCTAACTTCTGAAGTGAACCACCAGGTCTCTGATGCTCGTACTTAAATTGCTAACAATTTAGACACCGAGCTATATATCCAACTATATCCTTATTCATCTTTCTTCACCAATAATGCTGCCGCGAGTCCTGATACATCTTGGCGGCACCCGGATGAATAGAATACCGGGAACTGTGGGCCTCCTCAAGAATCAACTCACAAAGCACATCTACATTGGGCACACAAATACGACCCTGCATCTTCAAAAACCCCATCATCTCTAAAAGTAACCTACTTGGCACCACCGTGCCGCACTGTATCTATGAGGACAAGAAAAGGTCATCATACTGCCACTCTCTGATGCACTCATACAAGGAAGACCGAGTGATTGTACAAGCTAGAACATGACTGGGCTCTGAAACGTCCAACCTAACAAACTAATTGGCCAAAGCCTGAACATCTGCAGCACACGGCCTCTCACAAACTGGAATATACGCAAGGCTTCCCATACTCACTACCTTTCTACTCAAGGCATCACCACATTGGGCTTCCCGGGATGATACAAAATGGTGATATCATAATCTTTCAACAACTCCAACCACCTCCTCTGCCTCACATTGAGGTCCTTTTATGTGTACAAATACTGTAGACTCCGATGATCCGTGAATATCTCGCATGACACGCCGTAACGATAGTGCCTCCAAATCTTCAGCGCATGAACAATGGCTGTCAACTCTAAGTCATGAACATGGTAATGCTTCTCATGAACCTTCAGCTGCCGCGACGCATATGCAATCACCCTGCTATCCTGCATCAATACTGCACCGAACCCAACATGAGATGCAGCACAATACACCGTGTAAGATCCTGAACCTGTGAGTAGTCAAAGCAGTCTTGTGCTTCTGAAAGCTCAATTCACACTCATCTGACCATCTGAATGGGGAACCCTTCTAGGTCAATTTGGTCAATGGGGGTGCTATAGATGAAAACCCCTATACGAACTGGCGGTAGTAACCCGCCTAACCCAGGAAACTTCGGATCTCTGCAGCTGAAGTGGGTCTAGGACAATTCTGAATTACCTCAACCTTTTTAGTATCCATCTTTATTCCCTCTGCCGATACGACGTACCCCAAAAAGGCAACTGAGTTTAACCAAAACTCGCACTTTGAAAACTTGGCATATAACTGGATGTCTATCAGAGTCTGAAGTGCAATCCGAAAATGCTACCCGTGCTCTTCTTGACTGCAGGAGTAGATCAAGATGTCATCAATAAATACAATTATGAAGGAATCCAAGTAGGTCTTGAACACCCGGTTCATCAAATCCATAAATGTTGTTGGGGCATTTGTCAACCCAAATGACATCACTAGAAACTGATAATGCCCATACCGAGTCTGAAAAGCTATCTTAGGGACATCAGATGCCCTGATCTTCAACTGATGGTAGCCAGACCTCAAATCAATCTTCGAAAACACCTTGGCACCCTGAAGCTGATCAAATAAGTCATCAATCCTTGGCAATGGACACTTGTTCTTGATGGTGACTTTGTTCAACTACCGATAATCTATGCACATCCTCGTCGATCCATCTTTCTTCTTCACGAACAACACAGGAGCACCCTAGGGCGAGACACTAGGTCTAATGAAGCCCTTATCAAGCAAATCTTGCAACTGCTCCTTCAATTCTTTCAACTTTGGCGGTGCCATACGGTATGGAGGAATAGAAATAGGCTGAGTGCCCGGAGCCAAATCAATACAGAAGTCTATATCTTTATCTGGTGGCATCCCCAACAGATCTGTAGGAAACACCTCTAGGAACTCACGAACAATTGGTACTGAATCCATGGAAAGAACCTCTGCACTAGAATCACGGACATAAGCCAGATAAGCTAGACACCCCTTCTCGACCATACGTCGAGCCTTCACATAAGAGATAACCTTGCAGGTAGAATGGCCAGGATTCCCCCTCCACTCTAATTAAGGCAACCCCGGCAAGGCTAAGGTCACCTCTTGGTGTGGAAATCCAATATAGCATGATAAGGTGACAGCCAATCCATACCTAAGATGACATCAAAATCTACCATATCAAGAAGTAGAAGATCTACGCTAGTCTCAATACTCCTAAAAGTAACCACACACGAACGATAGACACAATCTACAAAAATAGAATTTCCCATAGGTGTGGACACATTCACATGAGCACTCAATGAATCACGAGGCACAACCAGATATGAATTAAAATAGGATGACACATAGGAATAAGTAGAGCCTAGATCAAATAGAACTGATGCATCTCTATGGAAAACTGGAACAATACCTGTGATGACAGCGTTAGATGACTCAACCCCAAGCCTAGCTGGGAAAGCATAACACCAGGGCTGGGCCCCATAACTCTAAACCACGTCTTTAGGATGACCTCTAACTGGCTGGCCTCCACCTCCAACGGCCTGGCCTCTACCTCTGGCTGCCTGACCTCTGCCTCAAGCTGGGTGAGCAGGCGGTGAAGCAACTGGTGCCGAAACTATGGCACGAAAACCCTACTGTTGTGTATTGCCCGGAGCTCGTGGGAAAAATCTAGCAATGTGCCTCGGATCACCACAAGTATAATAATCCCTCCGTTGTTGTGACAGTTGACCCTGGAACTGACCCTGCCACCAGACGAGGCACCGCTGAACCTACCGAAATGATGAGGCCTATTGTCAGATCCTTGCCCCATCTCCTGAGCAAGAACCATCTCAATCCGCCTAATAACTTTTGCAGCCGTCTGAAAGGAAATATCGCCTCCAATCTCCTTGGCCATCTGTAGCCTAATAGTGTAAGTGATTCCATCAATAAATCTCCTCACCATCTCTCTCTTAGTGGGAATCAATATAAGGACAAGTCGAGCTAGATCCACAAAACGGGTCTCGTACTTATTAACAGTCATACTACCCTGCTGGAGACGCTCAAACTGCCTGCGGTAATCCTCTCTCAGTGCGATAGGGAGAAACTTCTCAAGAAATAGCTGTGAGAACTGCTCCCAAGTAAGTGCAGGTGAACCAGCCGGTCTGGTCAACATATAATCTCTCCACCACTTCTTTGCGGAACCCGCCATATGAAACATAGCAAAATCGACCCCAATGGTCTCAACTATACCCACGTTCTACAGAACCTCATGGAAGCGATAAAGATAATCATGTGGGCCCTCAGAAGGTGTTCCACTGAAGTGAATTGGAAAGAGCTTAGTAAACTTGTCTGATCTCAATAAAGCCTCACAAGACATGGCGGGCCTATCACCGGCATGTGCCGCAACAACCGGCTGAACTACCCCAACTGGCGGGGCTGTTGAAGTTTGATATTGGGGAGCCATCTGCTCCGAAGTGTGAGTATCGGGAGTTTCTGATCCCCCCCCC